>JABLTG010000093.1:0-80155 GCA_016618085.1 Neovahlkampfia damariscottae
ATTTTGTTCCATTCAAAAGAAAATGGCAGTAAGTTCTTTCATAGAAAATTAATCATTTTTAAGTAATTTAATGGAATATGTGATGTTAATGGCTACTCTTTTGACTTTATTTTTTGGATTGTTATTTCTCAGTGCTGAATTTACAACATCATTTATTCAGATATTCATCCAAATTTCTTCAGTAACAGTTATCATTGTGAGCAATGTTTTAGTTGTCATAATGACCATTTGGGATATTCATGTTCGCAAAAAGAACATTGATAAAAGAAAAAAAATAAATGAACTTCATGCAATTGAAAATGGATTTTATGATCAAGTCAACAATCAAGATGAAGAATATGCATTCAAATATCAATGGAGAAAATGGAATGTGAGCTCAGAAGAAGATTCTAAATTGACCATGAATGGAATTATTATCGATTTATTTTCTTTTAGAAGGTTTAAAAGAAAAATATTTTTGTTCAAAAGAAAAGGAAAAAGAGTCGTAAAAAGAGTTGAAAGTGCGAGGTATTACTCAAACTGTGACTCAGTTTTAAATGAAACAAACTTGGAAGCAATTGTTCCTGAGAAGGTATGGACAAAAGAACAATCTGAAAAAAAGAAATATGAAGAAGAGTATTACAATGCACATGCTCGTATTTGAATAAATTTTTGTTTCAAGTTCATTTTGCATTTAAACCCACCAATCATATTTCAAAGTTGATTTTCCTTTTTTTTTTAATGAGTAAAGGAGAAGAAACCTATTGGATAAATTCTGAAATTGATAACTATGATGAAGATGGTTACTACTCTGAAGAAAATGAAGGTAAAAAAGCCCAAATATATCATTAATTCACATTTTGTCTTAGAACTGTTGAATCCAGAGTTGGAAGAATACATGAACAAAGATTCTGACCAAATGAAACAAAACCTTCAATTTGAACCTGAAAAAACAAAAAAAACAAAAAGAGCAAAAAAAAATCAAGCAGAAAAGAACCTTGTTCAATTTGAAACAGTGGAAGAAAAAGTTCAAGAAAAAGTAAAATAAACAAAAATTAAACCTTCAAGAATTATGATATAATTCAAAAAGAAGAAGTCAAATTTGAACTTTCTGTGACTGAATTTACCAAGATGTCTTTTGAAAAAATAAACACAAAAGTTCCAATCAAAATCACAAGAGACAAATCATCACAAATTCAAATGAAACAAGGTGAATATAACTGTACCAAACGATCAAATTTCGCAATGACTTTGGTGAATAAAAAAATATTTATTCATGGAGGTACAAATGGAAAATTACTTTACTCAGACGTCATTTCATTTGACATCACCAAAGAAACTTGGACCATTCATGACAATATATTAAATCCTGAATTTTCACCAGGTAGTTGTATTAATCATAAAATGGTCACACTAAACAATCAAATTCTCGTGATATCATCAGCTGAAAAGAAACTTCAATATACAATGATTTCTGATGTAGCAGACAATTCAATGATAACCTGGGGTTATAAATCAACAATTAAGGGAAAACCACATCCAATTAATCATCAAGGAAATATTTCCAAAAGAGATTCTTTTTCTCTTTCAAATTTTGGATATGAGATTTTTTTATTTGGAGGGAAAAATGGAAACAATATTTTAGATGAGTTTTACATATTAGATGCTTCATCAGTTAAACTTGTAGTTATTAACAAGATTGATTCTTCAAATGCTGAAGTTTATCCTCAAGCAAGATTTGGACACGCTTCTGAAATTGTAAATGGAAATTTAGTCATTTTTGGAGGTCAGAATAATTACCTTTTCTTCAATGATCTTTTTATTTATGATCAAACTAATAATAAATGGAATGAAATCAAATATGAAGGGATTTCACCAAATCCAGTTTCATTCCCTTTGATGACTCAATATTACAATAATAGTTTATTGATATACGGAGGAGAAACAGAAGATGGAATGATTGATACATTTTCTAAATATGAATTTCAAAACAACAAATTTTCAGTTGTGAAATCATTAGGCGTTAATAAATCAAATAAGTGTCAATATGATTTACAAATACCATTTTCTAGTGCTGGTTGTTGTATTGATGGAAATGATATGTACATGATCGGTGGTAAATTAAAACATACTTCTGTGAATAATTTTCTTGTTATTCATGATGTCAATGAAGTTGGGAAGAGTTTCATGTTATGTGAGTATTTAAAAACACTTAGAAAAGATAATTTATTTTGTGATTTTCAATTTACAATTAAAGATGAAATGACTGGAAATTTGAAACAAATGGATGCCCATAAAGTAGTAATTGCTGCACGTTGTCCAAATCTGTTGAATTTAACTGATATTCCAAATTACAATGAAACTGTTTTTTCAGCTTTTTTGGATTTTATTTATACTGGATCATTTCAGATTTCAAAAAATGAAAATTTAATTTCATTATGCAAATTGGCAAATGAATATGGGCAAGAATCTCATGCTTATATGATATCGAAAATCTGCTCCGAAGATTTCTATTTAAGTGATGCCCAACATGTTGCTGATGAATTTGAAATTGATTTCTCAGAATTATTGGATAATCAATTAGCATCTGATGTAAAAATATATTTGGCGAATGATACAGTCATCAACACCCATAAAATCATATTATGTCGCTCAAGTTATTTTAGTTCAATGTTCAAAAGTGGAATGATTGAATCAGAATCAAATAAAATTGAAATGTCTGATTTTGATAAATCTGCAATTCTAGAAGTACTCAAATTTTTGTATACTGACCAAATTCATGTTACTTCAAATAATTGCGTGAGTGTTCTTTTGATTTCAATGCTTTTTGAAATACGTGAAATTTCAGATTATTGTAGAACAGTTGTTTCGCAATATTTAACAATTCACAACGTAGCTCAAGTATTAAATATCGCAGATGATTATTTTGATGCTGTGTTAAAGAGAATTTGTTTTAATTATGTCAAAAAAAATATTGAAGTGTTAGATGAAAATTTAGAAATTATTGAAAATTTGAATCCAACAGTAAAGAATGAATTGGAACAAATATTACAAGAATTGAGGAAAAAAATGAAAAGAAAAGAGAAAATATCACAAAAGAAATAAAAAAAATATTCATTCTTCTAAAATTTGAACAGTTCCAATATTTCCATTGACTTTTATTCTTTGACCAGTTTTTAAAATGTAAGTTCCATTGAATACTCCAACAACTGCTGGAATGTTCATTTCTCTTGCAACTACTGAACCATGTGTCATTAATCCACCAACTTCAGAGACCAATGCAACACAATGAGAGAATAAAGCACTGAATGCAGGATCAATATTTTTAGCTACAATAATCTCTCCTTCATTGATAATAGCCTTGGCAGGATCGACTACCACACGTACAATTCCTGTTGAAATTCCTGGAGCAACACCTTGTCCAATGAAAGTATTTGGCGGTAATTTCTTCAATTCTTCTTGTTGAACTGTATATTCAATGTTTTCTCCATAAGTTGTTAAAAATCGAGGTGGATTGATATTTTCGTACCTAATATAGTTTTCTTTTCTTTTTTCAATTGTGTTATTCATATCAATCATTTTCTTTTTATCTTTTGAATATTCTCCAACATACATTAATTCATCTAGAGTCAAATAATAAATGTCTTCGGGATCTCTGAATATTTTTTCATCTTTGAAAATAGAGAACAAATTCTTTTTTAATTCAAATAGATTCATCATCATGAAATGTTTTGGGTGTTCACGAAATTTGAAAGCAGTTTGGTAAATATGAAATAAACGAGCAACAAAAAAGTATTTTATCAAACCAAATATACCAAATGAAAGTAAATTCCACCATTTAAATCGATCAGATTTCCAAACTTCATTTAATAATTTTTGTCTTGTTTTTTCTCTATTATCTTTGAATTCTTGTCCCTTAATTTCTAAATTTGTGTAATCTTTTGAATTGATGATAATATTGATGATGAAACTTAAATCTTCTGAAAATCTATTGTTGGTGATGTCAATTTCTGAAATACCTCGACACCCAAATTCCAAAAGAAATTTAACTAATTCTTGAACAAAATCTTTTGAATCTTGTTTTAAGTGTTTTTGTAAATATATAATTAAAGCATTAGGGTCAATCTTTTTTGTCAAATCTAATGTTTTGAAATATCCAATCAAATTTTGATTTTTGTTTGCCACTTTTGATAATTCAGTGATTTTATTGTTCATTTCAGTTGAATTTAGTTCGATTCCCAGAACTAAATCTTGTGCATCTTTATGAAAATAGGATGAAAGTTTGAATCCTAAAATAATTTGAGGCATAAATTGAAAAGCATTTCCCACAACATTAACAAATCCATTAACAAAATGATCTTTTGATTTCCTAACTTTATCTTCGATTCTGTCATTTTCTTCAAAGGAAATTTTTGACACTGCATAAGAAGTGAAAAAACTCATTTTGTCAATTGAAAAAGTAAAGAAACCAAGAACAACTCTCCTCAAGACAAACATGAAAATTGTAAAAAATATCGAGAGCAGGGTAAATATGGAGTATGCACATTTTTTAGCTTTGAACTCTTTTCTATTTGAATATTCTATGATGCATTTTCCAATCCAATTATCAACTAATCCACCAACAAATGAACCAATTAAATTTGGGGCCACAGTCAACAAGTCTGATAAATTAATGTAAGCTCTTCCATTTGCTTGCATGAATCTACTTTTATAATCCGGAATTTCTTTTGATTTTATTTTATTTCCGATTCCTCCTAAAATGTTTTGAATTGCTGATAAACCTAATGGTTTCATTGGATCAGTCATAACTTGAAGATGATTGAATGAAAAACAACCTTGTTCTTTTTCCCAATCCGGTTTTTCTTTTTCTTCATAAAATGGTGATAATTTGTGTGGTATTTCTGATAATGATGTGATTGGACGAGATTGTAAAATATGAATATGATTTGAAGTATCAATTGCAAATTCAATATCTTGTTCAGATTTATAAATATCTTCAATGGATTTTCCAATTCTGGATAGTTGGGAAATCAACTTATCACTCAAAGTTTGTTTATCTTGTAATTTTTCATCCACATCTCTTTCAACAGTTGTTCCATCTTCTAATGCAACTATTTCTTTTACTTTTTTTGAGATTCTTTTGTTAACAATTTCAAAGGTTTTCTTGTTTACTCGATAGGAATCAGCACTTACAATTCCAGAAACTAAAGCTTCTCCTAACCCATAACTTGAATCAATTGTTATAATTCTACGATTTGAATTCAACGGATCTGATGTGAACATTATCCCAGAATAGGCAACTTTTTTAACCATTTGTTGAACAACTACACACATCAATGGAATGGAATGAATAGATTCAAATAAATTTTTCTGTCTATAAATCAAAGCTCTATCTGAAAATATTGACGCCCAGCAATTTTGTATCATTTGTAAAACCAATTCAAAATCAGGTTTGATGTTCAAATATGTGTCATGTTGACCAGCAAAACTGAAATCAGCTAAATCTTCATCAGTAGCACTACTACGAACAGCAAATGTAATATCTTCAGTTTTATTAATTTCTTTTACCAAATTATCAAAATTATCCTTCAACTTTAAAAGAAATTTTTTGTTCTGGATATTATGACTTTCTATCAAGTATCTCAATTCTTTTGCGATGATTCGAATATCTTCAAGATTTGTATTTTTTTGAACTTTTTTCAGTTTTAATTTTATTTGTTCACCTAAAGTTGTATCTTCATATTTTTCATTGAGAAAATTGACAAATGCTTCTGTTGATAGAAGAAGAAATTTTGGTACACTTTTTCCAGTAGAGTATAACTTTAATAGATTGAAACCTTTTCCACCAAGATTTTTGACAGAAAAGTGTTTGTTGTTGTAATCGTTGTGAGAGCAAAACATCAAGAGTTGAAGAAAATGAGGGTTGATGATTGGTTTAAATAATTAGTTGATTGGAAGGTTTTTAGAAACACCAATTTGGATACTTTTTAGAAGTAAGAAATAATAAACCTTTTCAAAAAGTAATGAGTTTCAAAAAAAAATGAACTTTTTTATTTCGGGTAAATATATTCAAAATTTGAGATATTCTTATTGATGTTGGCATCTTCTATATGATATTCTTCTTGTTCAGGGTACGCTGGACATGATGGATTCAATGATGTTGACGGAGAAAATGGAAATTTTTTTTTGGAAATTTCTGACAAGGTAAAATGAATATTATCAATCCAGTACTGCTGATCTTTTTGATTAAAACATAAAAATATGTGGATGTTATTTTCTACAACAGTTTGAATTTTTGAAAAATTAAACAATGAATTATTCTTTTTCTCTTTGAAAAATGTTTCTGATAAGGAAAAGGTATTTTTGGAATGAAGTCCATCAGGTTTATGAAATGTACAATTTTTTAATAATATTTTTTTCAGTGGTATTTTTCCAACGTCTCTATAATTAGCATATAATAAAAGTTCATAATTTGATTCATCCAAAACCATAAAATAGGTTTCTGATTTATAAGAAACAGAACCCTGTATTATGTTTGAATTTAAAAAAATTTGTGTTGGTTTGTATTGTTGTTGTTCTCGAAAATTCATATATATTGCTGATTGGTCATCGGAATTTGTGGATTTTTATTTTATTTGAATAAAAAGTTTTTTTGTTGATGAAAAATAATTCAGTTGGGAAAATGAATTGAACGTTGGTTTGTGGATGAAATTAACCAATAAAAACCTTTTCCACCTTCAAATTACCAATTTCGGTTAATCCGCAGAGAGTAGAAGACGACATAAGAAAATGATGCTTCAAAAACTCACTAAAATTAAAAAACTAACCACTAAACAATTTTTCACCAGAGGTTTAAACCTACATCAAGTAGAATCTCTCAACCAATTTTCAGATGTTAACAAACATGTTTTTACAGAAGAAAAACTCAAGAATTCAATTGATCCAACGTTTTATAGTGAGTTTAAAGAAGCTAAAAAAACTGGAAAAGCATTACAAAAGCCAACTCAAGATGCCATTGCTCAAGCAATGAAAAATTGGGCTCTTGAAAAGGGATGTACCACTTATACTCATTGGTTCAGTCCTCTTAGAGGATATAATGCAGAAAAATATGATTCATTTATAGACAAAGATAGTGGTGGACGAGTTGTTGTCGATTTTTCAGGGTCAAAATTGTTCAATGGTGAAACAGATGGATCAAGGTAAATTTTTAGAATTTTTTTCACATTTTAGTTTTCCTACAGGAGGAATGAGACATACACATACAGCAGCTGGATTTACAAGTTGGGATATTTCTTCACCTCCGTTTATTCAAGATGATTGTTTATATATTCCTTCAGCGTTTATTGCATGGACAGGAGAGACTTTAGATGAAAAGACACCATTATTGAGATCAAACAAAGCAATCAATGACCAATCTTTGAGATTATTAAAATTACTTGGTGATACAAAGTCAACAGAGGTTCATTCAAATGTCGGTTGGGAACAAGGTTTGGAATTTTAATTCATTAATTGTGTAGAATTCTTTGTGATTGATAGAGATAATTTTTTGAGAAGACCAGATTTAGTTTCAACTGGAAGAACCTTAGTCGGTGGTTTGCCTTCATTGGGACAACAAACTGAAAAACACTATTTTGGAAAAATGCCAGAGAGAGTTCATGATTTTTTGAGAGATGTTCAAAAGGAGTTGTGGAGAATTGGAATTGCTCAATTTACAATTCACAATGAAGTCTCACCAAGTCAATATGAAATTTGTCCAATTTATGCACGTTCAACACTTGGATCAGATCAAAACACAATAGCCATGGAAATATTACATACATACGCAATACATCATGGATTAGTTTGTTTATTACATGAAAAGCCATTTGCTGGTATTAATGGAAGGTAAAAAAAATTAATAATTTATATTGAAAAGTGGAAAACATAATAATTGGTCTTTGACCACCAATTTGGGAGATCAATTATTCTCACATGGTACAACAGAGTTCGAACAACAACGATTCATTGCTTTTCTTTCATGTGTTGCTCGAGCTATTCATGTTCATGGAGACGCAATCAGAATTGGTATTTCAAATGCAGGAAATGATCATCGTTTAGGAGCACAAGAAGCACCTCCTGCTATCATATCACTGTACACTGGATCTCTTTTGGAAGCTCATTTGAGGGAAATCATTGAAAAAGACTCTAAGATTTCAGGTTACGGCTCCAAGAAGGAAAGTTTGAATTTTGGAACTCAAAGTGTGTTAGAAATGAAGAAAAATATTGAAGACAGAAATAGAACAGCATCATTTCCTTTATGTGCTAATAGATTTGAATTTAGAGCAGTTGGATCATCTCAAAACATTTCTTGGCCTCTAACAATGATTAATGCAACTGTTTCTGATTCTATTGCTATATTATGTGATAAAATAGAAGGTGGAACGTCAGTGAATCAATCTATTAAAGAAATGCTTTCAGAAAATATGAATGTGATATTCAATGGGGATGGTTATTCAGAAGAATGGAAACAAGAAGCTTCAAAAAGAAAATTGTGGAATTTACCTCATTGTATTGATGCATTGGAACAACTTGATTCACCAAAAAACCAAGAATTATTTCAAAAATCAAAGATATTCACAAAGCACGAATTGGAAGCAAGAAAAGAAATTTTAATTGATAACTATGTTAAAACAATGTTAATTGAAGTCGATTGTTTGATTAAAATGGTATCTCAAGATATTTTACCTGCATGTATTAAAGATTTAAAAAGTATTGAAAACTCAACAAGCAAATTGATCAAAAAAACATTCCAACAAAAAGATGTTTTATATTCATCATTAGAAGAAGAAAATTCAAAATTGATTTCAATGTTCCTAGAAAAATATCCAAAAGATGAAGATTTATCTATCCAAGGGAAATATATCTCTAATGAATTGAAAAATCAAATGAATGTTGTTCGTGATATTTGTGATCAAATTGAAAAAATTTTACCTTCCAAGTTATATCCATATCCAAATTATGAAAAGATATTATATGAGCATCATTACATTTAAAAATTAAACTCTTTTTATTTTTTTTTTGGTCTTCCTCTTTTTTTTTTTGGTTCTCCTTCTTCAGGTATTTTCTTTGGAGTTTTAGTTTTTCTTTTAGCTTTTGGAGGGATAATTTCATGTTGGGCAATTCTTTGCATTGGATTTGCTTCTGGAGCTGGACTGTTTGGCATAAGTACTCCACCTTCTTCGAATTCTACTTCTTTGAAAGTCCATTTTGCTTCATGTTTGTGTTGATCCAATTCTTCAGGTGTAAATGTTTCATCTGATCTTTCATAGATTCTATCATTCACAATAAGTTTCAATGTAGCAAAATTTATCCCAACGTTTGTCGTCATATTCAATTTGTTCGATTTTCAAAGATCACAATGAATTTATTGGTTGAAAAATGAAACTTTAATTTAACGTCTTAAGAATTTCTTGATATTTTTGATTGTTTTTTTGACTTTTTTAGTTTTTTTCTTTTTTGGTGTTGTGCATTTATTTTTGCAATAAGATTCCAATTGCTTTTTGAAGAGTTTTCCTTGTGGAGTTTCTCTAAATTTCTTATCTTTTACAAAATTTGTGCATTCACAGAATTTTCCTCTTTTATGAGTTTTTACAGAACCAACAAATTCTCTTCTAACTTGAGCAAACATTTTTCTGAATTTTGTAGCAACCCGTTTGTTCGCAAGAAGTTTAAATTTATTTGACGTTCCAATAACAGAATACTTGATAAATTCATCTTCTTTTTCATAATTTGATAGTCTACGACTAATTTCAGAATTACTATAATTATGTTCATCACAAAGAGCAATAAATTGTCTCAAACCAAGAATATAACCATATAACTTTTGAAACATTTCTAAATCTTTCACTCTTTGATATTTATCAAGTTTTTTTTTGTTCAAGTTATAAGCCCAATTTAAATATTGAATTGAATGAAGATGATTTCCATTTCCAGTATTGACGTCTTTCTTTTTAAAGACAAAATTTTTTGCATCTACTTTATAAAAGTTTGTAACCAAATCTCTGAATAAAACATCCATAACTTCATCTGTTTTTTCTTGTGATCTATCAGCAGAGCATACTCTCAAATAAGTATCTGCAAAAAAACCTTTTAACGCACCAAGATTTGATTTGGCAAAAGGTGATCCTAAAAACTTGTCATCATTATTTCCTTCTTTATATGAGAATTTTGTAACTGGCAATGTATCTGGTGTTTGTTTTGAAGCAATATAACCAAGGAATAAAGTTTTTCCAACTTTGATGTTTGAAGAAGGACAAGCAAAAGTTAATGAAGATTTTTTTGAATTTGAAAATTCAATCATTCTTGCTGAATAGCTCTTTGAAATCCTACCCATTCTACAACGAATTGTGTCAACAGAATAATGAAAATATAAAGGTTTTAAAGCAAATTGAGAATCATATTTTTTTATAACTTCTGGTTTTGTAGTAGGACTAGCAAGGTAACCAAGTTGATTTTCTTCAAAATATTTTTTAATTTTTTTCTTGTAAGCTTTCACAACTTTTGGTTTGGCATTTTTTGGTGGTGTTGTTATATAGAAGTGATTTCTTCCGTTATAAAAACCTGTTAAAGCTACTAAATCCAACTCTGGAAATTTTTGAGCATCTTTGAAACTGTAACCGACAACTCCTAATTTGTTGAAATTTTCAGGTTTTGTGTTTGAATTGATCATTTCAGTAAGGTCAAAGTGTTGTTTGTTGAAACAGTTTTTTACTCCTTTAATTTTTATTTTTTGACATGAAAGTTTGCAAATATATTTGTCTTTGCATGGATCTGTGAGTGTGGTTTCTTCAAGGATAACAACTTCATCTATTTCTGTGGCTTCAAGTTCCAGAGCATTTGCTGATAAACAGTTTATGGATGGAAGTGCTGTTGTTGCATGAAAAAAGAACAAAAGAACCGTAATGAGCAAACAAAACAACTTCTTCATAAGAGATGTTTTATTGGTCCGTTAAATTGATTGGTTCGGAGATTTTTACACCAATAAATAATATTGTCAGATTTGACAGGAGTTTATTGAAACTTAAAATTGACATCTTGACAATTGATCAATTCTGGTAACAAATCAAAAAAATTTCCACCTGACATTAAAATATGAATTTGAGATTTCTGCACGAGATTTTGAATATTGATGTTTGGGAAAATATTGGTACTTGAAAAATTCATATTGTTTTTTATCAATGAAAATAATGCATCATACAGATAATCTATTTCATAATCGGTTAAATATTTTTTGAAAATCTTAATCGCATCAATAAAATTATTTCCAAACTCTTCAAATCTTTTGTCAACTTTTTCAAAATCAATTTTAGTTAATATTCCAATTGCTAAAATTGGTTGAGAATAAATTTGATATTCTTTATCTTCGACTTTTTCCATAAATTCTTCATCAAATATTGCATCAATTGATTTATTGATCAATAAATCAACATGAGGTTTTAAATATTCATATTCAAAATAATAAAGAACCATTGTATCAAAATAACTATGAAATGGTTAAATTTGATATTTAATTCACGTCTGTCCCAAATTTTTTGGTTCATATTTCTCATTTGAATTGTAAATATTTCCCAATTGTAATTCCAATGATGGTGAACGAATGTAGCATAATTCAAATAAAATAAGATAGATAGTACCAACAAGTTGCATATTATCTGACTGAATATTTCAATGAAATAATTGATTTCTTACCTTTTGCAATACTGACAGACAATTCTCAACAAATGTTGATTTTGAAAGATACTGTTCGCATTCAGAACCGAAAATCTGAAGAAATAAAAGCATACAATCAATTTCATTCACATGTGATCCATATGTAATATTTTTAGATGATGTTTTTCTAAACGTAGTTGTGCACAAAGAAATTACTTTTGAAAGCCTTTTTCTGCAATCATATTTCATATAATCACTAAGAATCCAAATAGATCCAAAGCTATCATCCTCTTCTTGGTATTTAATTTCAGATAAAAAGTCATAAATTTCTTGAACTATTTCTGATTTTGTATCTATCTTATTATTCTCATGAAAGATACATTGAAGAACTGAGTCCATGGAGAAATATTCCATCATGTTGATGGAATTTCAAATGTTATTTCTAACAACGCCAGAAAGTCAATTTCAAGATTGAATTTCAATTCACTTTCAAAATAAATCATACATTCAACTGCCTTAAGAGCGGCTCTTTGATGAACAGTGTCAAACATAGCAAATGCTTGATCGTAAATATATTTTAGTTCTGATTTCATGTTGTTTTTCATCATCAATGGAAAACAATTCCGAAATTCTTGAGATACTATAACTGGACTTTGTATTCCAGTCAATTTAAGTCCACACTTTAAAATTTCAACAAGTGATAAATTGTCTGTAACTTCAACATAACTACAATAAACTGAAATTAATTCTTCAGAAATTTCTGGTGAACAATTTGGATCAAAGAATTTTTCAATAATTTTTTCTATGTAATAAATTTCATATTTACCAAGATTCATTCCACTATGAATCATTTCTTTAATAACATCACCTATAATGAACTGTTTTAATAATGCTTCAAAATAATAAAATTCAGGAATATTTTTATCTTCTCTTTGTGTTTTTTCAATTTGTTTTCCATAAATAATCACTTTTTCTTGGTCTATTGTTGGTTTTTGTTTGTTCATGAACGTAAAGTGGTTGGAAACGAAGGTTCTAAAAAAAACATCCTCTCATTGGTAGATATTTCTTTTTGTTGTTTCAAAGGAGAAGAAGGAAGAATAAGCACCCACAAAAATAAGAGGTGATCAAAAAGTGTTGTTCTTTCTTCTGGTTATTTTAAGCAGGTAAACAAAGAATGTGAAATGGAAAAAGTTGCTTTATTTTTGGAAATTCCAACAAATTTTTCTCAATATAAAAATAAATTACAAATTAATTCCAGAAATGACACTTTGTAAATGATCAATTTTCTCAAAAAACTTTTCTGAAATAATTTCATATTTTTCATCTCCCTTATAATTTATCAATTCCAATCTCTTTGGCTCGGGAACAGGTGAAGAAATGAAAATATTATGCTCCAAAGTTGGACCTTTAATCTGATAATCATATAAAGTTGCAACACATTTAATTGAATACTCCATTAAAAAATCATCAGCAATTTCCTCATTAGGACAAATTCCTTCTGGTATTGGAAGTACCACAGTTTCTTCTGCATATTGTTTTTCAAAATGATTATTATTCACTATTCCTAATAATTTCTCTCCTAAAGTTACTTTCTTTTTTCCAACCATCACGTAATCTTTTGATTTTGGAATATCATCATTCTTTCTTTTTCTGCCTGCTTCAATAAAAACACAAATTGAACTTCTCAAAAAAATGTGAAATTGTAAAATTGGTTTTTCATATTTTTCCTTAAAAATGAGGGTTTTTTTAATTTTTCGTTTTTTTTTTACTTGTGGATTTCTCCATTTTATTTTTATTTTTTGTTTGGAACCAACTTCATAGGTATTGGTTGGAAATCTTAAACTGAAGTTATACAATTTTGATTTTATATCTTTATCTGTATAATTGAAATCTGAAATCAGTTTCAATTTTTCATAAAGTGGTTTTGGGTATATCCTCATAGGTATAGTGGTTGAAAAATTAATTAAACCAAATAAATTAGACATTCTTTTTCTTGCTGTCATTTTTATGGATATTTGATATTTGACTTCCACTCTAACTTCACTTTCTGAAGAAGTTGCGATTTCAATATTACCATAAGGAACATTTAATGGAATTGGAACTTGAAAAGCGCTTGGTGAATATTCACAAATGATTTTAGTGTTTAAATATTTAACTTTTGAGTAGTATGTATTCTAAAATTATTAGAAAAAGAAAAAAATAAGAACATTTGTTTCAAAAGAGATCATTTTGATTCCTTTGATAATTATTGTTGGTTTTTGATTTGTATCTGATTTAAATTCAACTATTCCTTTTATTTTTTCTCCTGCATGATACACTGTGCCGTTTTGGAGTTTTAAACAGATAAATTCAGTTCCTGATTTTTTGGAATAAACCTCTTTGAAAGATTCTTGTTCTGAATAATCATCTGATGTGTCTTTGGATTCTTTTAAGTCAATGAGGAATTCAGATCCATCTTCATCAATGTCAAGTTTTTTATAGGGCATCAGGCTATTGGTGGAAAATTACTCAACTTCTAATTTATGACTCATCCAATGATATTCTGTTATAACTTCTAAATCATGCCAAAACCAAATTATGAAGTTGATATTGTTTATCAAAATGATAAATTTGAAAATATGAAACAAATGTTAGATACCTTAGAAAATCTTCAAAGAGTTACTGAAGAAATCTTTGGAAGAATTGAAAAAAAAGTTTCAAGCCACAAAAAAAAGTAAAAACTGAATTTAAAGTTTTAACTGTTTCATCAAGATTAGAAACTATTGAAACAAGAACTCAAGCAGCAACAGTAAAAAAAAAAATTCTTAATATTTTGAAAAAAAGCAAAAAGTAAAAACTTTATCCAATAGAAACCAAGCTACAACCATCATTTCATCAAATGAATACCCAAAAAGAAAATATGAATCCTATTCATCTCCTTTAATTCAAGAAGAAGTTCATTTCAAACCAATTCATCACAAAAAAGTGAAAAATGACACAAAAGAAGAATTAAAAGTCTATAATCCAATCAAACAATTTGAAACATCAATTGTTAGAACAAAAACAAAGCATGAAATTGTAAAAGAAAATGGTGAAAATGGTGAAAAAAAGGAAAAAGTTCAACTTGTAAAAAAAAAAAAAAAAAATAATTTTTTCATCTTAGCCTTATGGTCTTGGAAGACTTCCAAAAAACATTAACTCAATTTCAAACTTATTATTGTTCAATACCAATGAATATGTATACAAAGAGTATGAAACGATGTGGAATCCACTTGAAGGTCAAGATATTAGAGATTTACCTGCTGAACAACAATTAAATATTGATCCTCCACCAAATTCATTACTAAAAGAAGATTTCATGGAATTTGATGTTCAAAAAATCAACTTCCGTCCAAAAATCAAAGATTTACCAAGTTTCTCTTTACCTCAAAATTTAGATTTACCAGATGTGATTGATATTTCATGGGATTCCAACTTTTCAAATATATCATCTATTGCTCCTTCTGGTATACTTGATCAACTTCCTTCAGTTGATAAAGTTGAAGAAACAAGTTCATCCAGTGGTGGAAATGATGTTTCAAGTTCAAATGAAGACATTCCACCTCCACCAGGACCTTCAGGAGGTGGAACTCTACCACCACCACCACCTCCTCCACCTCCTTCAAAAGTAAGTTCAGATGGACCTCCTGCTCCACCAGGTATCACAAACTAACACTTTTAACATTTTAATGTAAAGGCAACGTACCACCAGCACCAGGACCACCTCCACCACCTTCATCATCATCATCAGACGCTAAACCAACTCCTCCTCCTCCTGCTTCAGATGGAAAAGCTGATTTATTGAGCGCAATTAGAGGATTCAACAAAGGAAACTTAACAGACAGAAAACATCGTAATATCACCACACGTGCTCCACCAAAAGAACCATCAAGAAATGAACCATCAGGGCAAGGAATTATGTCTGCTTTATTCAGAAAAATCTCAGTCAGAAGAATGGCAATTGAAGGAAAAAAAGATCTTTTAACATCAGATAAAGATGATGATGAAGTTCCAGCAATTAGAAGACCAGATCAAATTAAAGTACCTAAACTTTCAAATCTTGAACAAACAATGCAAGATTCAAATGAAGAACCAACAGCTGAAAATGAAGATGATTTGCCACAATTAGAGGATATACCAAATATTGTCCAAAAGCCAGATTTATTAGATGACTGGAGTGGTAGTGATGAAGAAGATTACTAAAATATTAAACTCATTTCTTTCAAGTTCTTTTTTTTCAGACTTAGACTTGTGTTAAAAAAAACCATCATTTGAGGACTAAAGAGATTTTGTTTTATTAAAAGAATTAAATTTTATTTTCCAGTTGCAATTTTTTTTAATAAAGCTTTTTGCATGAATTGTTTTTTTGAAATCTCTCTGACAATTTCAATGTATTTATCAAATTCAATCATTTTCTTTTCCAAAGCTTTATCTAAATAATAAACAGCATCGTCAATACTATGATCCATTGCAACCAATTCCAAAATTCTAAAAAAAATAAAATAAAATTTTTTGAACAAACTTACTGTTGTGATTGTTCATCTGAAACTGCAACAACTTGGTCAATATCCAATTCATCATTATGTTGTGATAACCAAATGTCAATTTCTTTTCCTTTTTGATCAAAATAGTTGATAGCTTCAACACAATTTCTTTTATCAGTTTCAAGTTGTTTAAAAGCTTCTTCTAAATGAGCACTACGTTGATTTAATTCAACTTGTTTTTTCATTGCATCATCAATTTCTCTAACAGCATCATTTTTATATTTCTCAACATTTTCTGTGACTTTTTTTGTTAACAAGTCTTCAGTCTTTGGTTGACTTTGAAAAAATGAAGGAATTCCAAAAAATGAAGAAGATGAAGAAGATTGTTGTGGTTGTGATTGTTGTTGTTGAAGTGATTTTTGAGGTTGTTGTTGTTGAGGTTTGTAAACACTTTGGTTTTGTACATTTGTTGTTGTTGGTTTTTGATAAACAGGTGGATCATTTCCAAATATAGCACTCATATAATTTATCATTTCATAAATAGTTGATGTTTTTGCTTGCCAATCTGTTAAATAAGGTAAATAACAACGTCCTGCTGAATCAACATGTTTATGTCTTGGTTTTATCATCATATTTTGAGTTGGTGTTACATAACAGATAGGTGGATGATATCTAAATCTATGTTACATAATTTTCTTTTTTTTCTTACGGATAAAGTTCAACTACCCAAATACAAACTGGAATGTTGTACTTTCCACCTTTGTAATACATAGGTATGGTACCTGATAAATTAACTAATGTTGATCTTTTTCCATTGTCATGAGTCAATGTTGAAACACTTTTTTTTTAATTTTTTTTTTTTTTTTTTTACGTTGGTTTTAAAGTTGGAAGTGAGGAAACTGCGAGTGATATATCTTGAATAATTCTTTGTTTAAAATTATAGACTGAGATTTGACCGACCATTGATTTGATTAAATCTTCGTTGGACATGTTTTTTTTGTGTGGGTAAATTTCCGAACTTGAGGTTTTTATAAATAGATCCAAATTTGACCAATAAAATCATTTTGAATCAAAAGAAAATTCAATGATTATTTCAACAAAAAAATTAGATTTTATTTTCTAGGTAAAATTTATCCAATCATTGTTTTTTGTTGAAGAAAAATGTCTCAAAGAACTGCAGTTTTATCGTCGTTCAAAAATTTAATGAAAACTCGATCAAAAGTTTTTAAAAATGATAAGAATTTGTTGGATAATTCAAGAAATCAAATTTTATTGGAATATAGAGAAAATAAGAATTTAACAGACCCAAACCAAGTGAAAGAGTTGATTGAAAAATCTTATCAAGTTAGTCAATTTTTAGAATTTGAATTGGCTCAAGCAGTAAAAGAAGAAGAAGCTGAAGGATATAGTAAGTTTGTATTTTTTAATTTTAATTTTCTCACAGATATTAAATTGAGAAATGATCAAGTTTCGGAATTAGTCGGTTCTGAAGTTAAATTTACACCTATAGATAAAGCCATGAAACATAAATAAACAATTTTCAAGATTCAAAATTTCATTATTAAAGTTCAAACCAGAAAAACTTGTGTTATTTTTTAATTTTTTTTGAATTTTATTTCAAAGTTATTTTGAAGCAATTGTTGTGTTTTAACGGATTTAATTTTTATCCAATAATATTTTCACATAACTTTTTCTTTTTTGATGGTACAAAAACTTGTTTGACTCATTTTTTTT
Source organism: Neovahlkampfia damariscottae (assembly GCA_016618085.1). Taxonomy (NCBI): domain Eukaryota; phylum Heterolobosea; class Selenaionea; order Neovahlkampfiida; family Neovahlkampfiidae; genus Neovahlkampfia; species Neovahlkampfia damariscottae. Next base: position 17,904 of record JABLTG010000093.1, read on the forward strand.
TTCACAGGTTCACACAATTCTTCTCATTCAATACAGTCAAAATAATTCTTCAAAAACATATTTCGATTTTGAATCTGTTCAAGAAGCAATGAATGGTGTTTGTCAAATGTATGAAAAAAAATTAAAAAAAGAGAATCCAACAAAATCAGAAATTACATACGGTCTCAATGATTTATTAAAATATATTGATGAATTACACGATATTTGTTGTTTAACGTAAAAAAAAAAACAAAAAAATTTATTATTATTTAGGTTTTCACAACAGACTTTTAGTTATCAACCTTGTAGTCGGAAATGGGTGAAACAACAAGTTGCATCACTTTTAAAAAAACAAGTCAAATAAATTTGGAATTTTCTTTTATTTTTGATTTACAGAGTTCATTAAACTGGTTCCAATGCTTTCAAAAATGTCCTGAAAATCATTTGTTTTTGCGCTAACCAAAAATGATTTTGCTTTGATACTATCAGAGAATTTCTATTTTAAAAATTTAAAAAAAGACCGAAAATTCAAACTTTTAGGTTTTGTTCAGATATGTTATTATATCCTGAATCGTTTTTGGTACCAACTATAACTTTTAAAATTCCTTTTGGTGCGTAGGTATCTAAATCATTATTCCAGTTTTTCAAAGACTCAAATGAAAACAGATTTGTGACATCATAAACTAAAATGGCAAAGTCTATTTTTCTGTAATATGAAGCTGTTAAAGATCGAAACCTCTCTTGACCTGCTGTATCCCATATTTCAAATTTAATAATTTTTTCGTCAATTGGCAAGTACTTGTGAAGAAAAAATTAGATTTTTTTTTTTTTTTACTTTGACTTTCTGTGAAAGATAAGAAATTAAAAAAAGGTAATTCATACAAAATCTACACCAATGCTCGCTTCTACATTTGTTGAAAAAATTCCTTCAGTGAATTTATGTACCATGGCTTGTCGAATATTAACTGGAAATTAGAATTGAATTTGGAATTACTTTTATTGTTTGTTACATGTTTTTCCAACACTAGAATTTCCGATTACAATTCCTTTAAAATGAAAATCACTTGATATATTAATTTTTGTGTTTCATCTTTACCTATTTGTATATTTTGGATTGTCAGAAATCAGAGAAATTCTTTCTTTTTCTTCTTGTATGGAATCTGGAGCTTTGCTACCACAGCATGACATTACACCTTTAAAAAATATAATTCCGATTGGACAAAAATGTAAGTCAAATTCCCTCTCAAAAAAAATAAAAAATTAGGGGAGTTCCGAGAATTGAACTCGGGACCTCTCGCACCCAAAACGAGAATCATACCACTAGACCAAACTCCCTTGGGTTCTACAATCAAAAATATAAAAAAAAAAATTCTCGATTAATCGAATGAAAGAAACTTGCAATATGAAATGTGTAGTCAAAAAATCAAAACAAATATGAAAGAAACAAATATTCAATTTTTTTGTTTTTGTATTTTGATCAGAATGTCATCATAAATCTTTTCTTTCAATGCCACCAAAATTTGTTGTTTCATATCTTTTTTCAATACTGGAAGCTCCAAAGACATAAAATCGTCCAAATTATCATCATTCCAACCTCCATGTATTATCATTTCATGATTATCTGACAAAACAGAAACATGCCAATAACGAGGAAAATGATTATCATGTAAAACTTTTCTCCAAGTTGAAGTCAAAATACTGAATTCATACAATTCATTGGTAATATTTCCACTATTAAAAAAATGATAAACAAAAAGAAATGCATACTTATTTCCTCCGTAAATCCACATTGAATTTTGATCAACAACAGCAGTTTGAGAAGCTCTTGCTTTTGGTACATCTCCAGTGCCTTCAACAAGTTTCCATTCACAAGTGAATGTATTAAAGCTCCAAAGATCATTAAATCGTTTTTCATCATTTCTACCACCAAATAAATATAAACAATCAAGATGTGAAACAATAGAAGCATATCTTCGACCATCAGGTATATTATCATTTCTTGGTATGATACAACACCATTTTTCGTTCATATCTAACCTCCATAAATCATTAAATTGTTGTTCTGGAGTACATTCACCTCCAAAAAAATAAAGGTCATTGTTACAAGTACAACCACAATGATACTTTCTTGGTGAGGGTAAAACTTGACTTTTTTCAAAATGTACTTCAGTCCATTCATTTTTTTCCAAGTCAAATTTAAGTAATTCATTTCCATCAGACAATCTCTCGTAATCACCTCCGAACAAATAAGCAAAATTGTTTCTTGAAAGAACAACATGATTTCTTCTGGCTATAGGTGATGGTCTTGTTGGTATCCGATATAAACTATTTGTGGATGGATTATATTTAACAACTCGGTTGCTAAAGTCATACTCTTCTTTTTTTTCTCCTAAAAATAAGAACAAATTGTCTTTGTAATATATAGCTTGATGACAGGATCTATAAATCTTTCCATCATGTTTTTTCCACTCCAAAGATTTTTGTTTGAGCATTTTGTTGGTTTTTTTTAGGAGTTTTTTTGATTGGATGTCGCCCAGTCAATCCAAATGCGTTTTATTTCTGAGAAATGAACAATTTATTTATGACTTTTACAAAGGGTATTTGAAAATTTATTTAATTAATTTGTGTGGTTTGGAATTCTACTGTTTTCATTAACATTAAATATTCCCTTTGAAATCTGAATCTTCCATAAGTATCTTTTAAATTTACATCAATTTCCTTTTCAATTCTATCAAATAAATCAGATGGAAAATTATTATTTTCAATTGAATTATGAATTTCAGAAATCAGAGATTCAGCGATATTCACTTGATAAATTGAATCAGTTCCATTCAAATATAATGCAAAAATACCTTTTGCCAATTGAGGTTTTTGATTTGATGTTCTATATTTTTCGATATCTCTTTTGATCAATACATTTTCAGAACTGAATTCACTTTCCGAAAATTTAACAAACATTTTAAATAATTCATCATTTTTTGTGTCAAATATTTCAGTGATCTTTCCTTGTTCAACATCAGCAATTTTCCTTCTGTCATTGACAAATTTTCTAATGATTGTAATACCAAGAACAAATAAAACTTGATAAATGAATAAATTATAATAAAGAAGAAAATAAGCAACTTGTTTGGTAACTCGAGCAAATCCAAATGCAGTCCCAAGACCAAAAGCTAATGTTGAAAAGAAAACAAATATAGTTTCCAAACGAAAAAAGTGTATATCTTCTGTCAAGTAATATTTAAATATTCCACATTTTGAACAAATTGCTTTGATGTTAATGAAAAAATCAAAAACAAGCAAAATTGAAATTGGAATATAAACTGAGAACTGCTGGAGAACAGTCATTGTACTATAAAATCTCGATGATTTGACCTTATTACAATCAAAATTACCTTGAAAATACAAAATGGATTGAATTGCCAAAGTAACTAAATAGATCAAACTGATAAAAATAATGGTGCAAAAATTTGAAGTTAAAAAGTTGATGAATTTGAGAAATAACTTTGCTGATCTTGATATTTCCACTTGATCTTTTGATTTGGTATATAAAAGTTCTTTTCTTTTGTTTAAATTAATCAAAATAAAATATCTTAAAATAACAAAAAATGGAAGAAAAGAAATGACAACTGATAATCTATTTGTTGTAAACAAGTCAACAATACAGTCATTCTTTGTCCTCCATTCATGATTGAAGTTATTCATGGTCATGTCAACAATCAAAAAACAAAAATTTGACACTAAAGCGATATAAGGTACTAATCTTCTTGATTTTAAAGGTTGTTCATTTCTATAATAAACCAGAAGTAACAGTATAAAAATATAAAACAAAACTGAAAAAATACTAACTTGCCAATAAACAGCGTCAATTCTACCTCTTCCAGAAAGTGAATCCGTTATACAAGGTCTTATTTCAGATTTATGAACAAAGTTGATATTTGAAGAATCTATCTTTTCCAGGTCTGGATTTTTGGTGTGATGATCATCAATAAAAATGATATACTGAAAACTATCATAAACTGATGAATTCATTTCACATGCGTAACTGATAATATCATCCATTTTGTAAAATATTGATTCATCTATTCCTTTGTTGTGACAAGTAATGTTGTTTGTTTTTCCATTTTCTTCGGTGAGTTCAAAAACGGTTGACAAGTTGGAGAGTGTTAGAGTTGAGTTTTTAGTATAATTAAGGGATTTTGAAAGCCCAAAACCTTTTCCTGCGACTCTACTTTGAGATAAAAAAACAAGTTCCATTTCACCATTCGATTCTTTAATAATTTTCAACATGGAGTCGTCATGGTAAGCACATATTCCTTCACAGTAACATGAGTGAATTAAATAAACGATTAAGATCAAAAGTTTCACTGTTAACTTCATCTGTAAGTTTTCTGTTATCGTTTTGATGACCAATAAGATGGGTTTTCCTGAATTATACAGATAAATTTCCTTTTTTGGAGCATTTGATGTGTTTCCTTCCAATCAGGGTTCCAAATCCTTTTTGATAGAAAATGCTGGACTAAGAAATCATTTGAGGATTGTTGCAACAAAATAAAAAATCTTTAAATTGATGCTTTGATTATATCTTGAAGAAGAGCAGGATTCTCTTTTTTTAAATTTTCAAAGAAATTCGTTTTTTTGCATAATGATTGATACTCTCCCTTCAAATATTCAATACAACCATCTCTTAATGGTTTACATTCAACTGATGAACATAAAATCAAGCAATCTTCAAAATTATCAGCATCCAATAAATATTTAAAGTTTTCAGCCACATGATTGGAAAGCTCTTTTAATAACAATGAATCTGAACAGACATATAAATCAAAAGCAGATTTTGGATCTTTTAGAATTGGAAATTGATTTGAATAAATGAATTGTAAACATGTTTCAAAAGACTTTAAATCATCAATTCCATCAAGATCAATTTTATCCATTTTTGATTCCATAAAATCAGTAAATAATAAATGTTTGAAATATTCTGATCTGCAAGCAAGAATTGATTTATGAGCAAGTATTTTTTGATTACAAATATTCAATTGAACGTCAGAACCTAGTTTTGATTCAAATAAACTGCCTATGTCAATTTGATATTGAGTTTGTTTTGGTTTTTCATATTTTGATTTTATTTTATATTCTGACAATTTTCCCTTGAAATTAGCAACTGTTTGATTAATGGAATCCACAAAACTTCCGTTTTTTGCTTCTAAATAATTGAGTTTGAGATCAATGACTAAATTCTTTGTAGTGTCGAATTTATAAGGACCTTTGGCGTCTTTCCATATTTTTACAGACGAAATATATCCATCAAAATAATTTGTATTTCCTAAAGATGTTGTGTCTAAAGATCCAATACCATAATGTAATCCATATTTTGGATAAGGTGGTTGTCTTGGTCCATATGAAGAATCATGTGATTTTACTCCATTCAAATATCCATATAATGACTGAATATTTTCATCATAAACTAAAGAAACTGTATTCCAAGTTCCAAATTTAATTTTTCCAACGGAGACTTTTGTCAAATTCCAAACTCTTATAAATACTTCACCATTTTTTAAAACTTCTATTTGAGAGTCATGATGGTTAGAATTCAAATTAACGGATCCTAATTCATCAATTAAACACCCTCCGCTTGGAAATGAGTTGAAAGTAATTTCTATATGAATTGTTGTTGAAGCATTGAAAAGATTTGTTAAATTTGGAGTTACAACATAGTTTTGGTTGTTTTTATTGAATCTTATACCACTTGGAAGGGTCAATATTGAGAGAACTTCTTCGTCAACTGTTTCCTGAATTTCTTTTGGAACTTTGTCGGTGATCTGGTCTTGAACAAAAATTGAATTCTTATGGAACAAATCTATATATTTGGAGGCTACATCTAAACTTAAGTTTTGCTGTCTACATGCTTCACGCACCACAATGTAAATGTTTTTGGAATTCATTGGTGGAAAATAATCAACCATTGATAATCATTTTATTTTTAGAACAGAATTTTAATCAGAATTGATCAATTTGCTTTCATTTTTGTTGAAGAATTTTTCAAGTCCTTCTTCTAATAAACCACAATTATAATCCATTGCAATATCTTTCAAAACATGATAATTTGAAAGATCGATTGTTTCAACAATTCTTTCTTCGCACATAATTTTTAATGAATGAAGCATGTACAAATCAGCAGCTATTAATGTTTCAATAACATTTGAATTTGTTAAATGTTGGTGACCTCCAGTATAAATATGAGTCAGAACTGGATGCATAACGTGAAAACCAAAATCAATTGGAATGACATCAGATGTTGTTTCTGATAGTCCAGATTTGAACATATTTTTGAAAAATTCAGAACGACAGCTTAAAATTATTTTGTTGACATCCACATCAATGAAAGCTGATTCATCAATTTCAGGATTTTTTATCATTGAAAATTTGACGTCAGAATAATCTGGATTTCCATAAATTCTTCCCATGGATTGATCATATGTAGAATATGTAAGTGACTTTTTTCCTAAACTATCTTTGAAAAAAGTTGTATCTTTTGAATAATTAACTAATTGATTGATTCCTTTTTCATTTAGTTTGCTATCTAGACCTTCTTTCAATTCTTCAACTTCAAAGAATACTGAATTTGCATAAATGAACTGAAGAAACTTTTCAACAGCAATTGGTTCAATTTCTTTTGGAAGAACCATACAATCCTTTGATAAATCAATATCAACTGTTCTAACTCTCAAAATACATTTATGGGCAAAGAATTCAGTTCCATTGGAACATATAAATTTGAAATCACTATAATCTGGATTGTTCAGTGCTTTTAGCATATCTCTTGAAAATGTTTTTTCAAGTGAAATCTTGGAGAGAACATCATTCATGTGTTGTCTAATTTGTTTAGTTTTTCGTTTTCCTAAATTCCATAACATTTCATAAATATTCATTCTGTATAAGTCAAACACAACTTCTTTGGTATGTGACGCTTTTGAAACAAAAAAACTTGCATAGATTAAAATTTCAATCACAAATGGGTTTTCTTTTTTTTCATTTGCTGAATAATAAGTAATGACTTTCATTGCATCAATATACGATCTCATATTGATCATGGTGTTCAAATATTCTGGATTGAGGCAACGATTTCCTAAACCTTTGATATTTGAAAGAATTTCAGTCATTTCTTCTTTTGAGTCACCTAGTTTTTCTAATTTTTGAACTAATTCAAGAATAGTTCCTGATGCTCCTGAAACTGCAAGTGCATCAATTTCATCTTGAGTTTTAACAATCTTTGGTTTTTTCTTTTTTGAGTAATTTGTCCAACCTAAAACAGATGGATCCACAATTACTTTAGTTTCATCTTTTTTTTTCTTTTCTTCCTTTAATCTCATTTTTTCCTCCATAATACGTTGATTCCTTTCTTTTTTTTCTAATTTCTTCTGGTGTTGTAATTTTTGTTGCTTTTCTCTTGTGGACTCTTTTTTCTTTTGGTTTTCCTTTTGTGGTTTTAGTTTCTTCTTTTCTTCTGGAAATGTGGAACGACAAAATTCAATAAGTACTTCCAACATGTACTCACCAGTATATTTTTTCGCTTCTTGTTGTATTTTTTCAGTTAATGTTACTTCAATTTCATCTTTTTTGTAAATTGTAACTGTTGGCTCCACAGTTGGGTATTTATCTGATAATTCAAACACAGCAACATAAGAAGGAAAATATACCTCTAATTCATATGATGAGTATATGTTAATATCTTTGCCATAAGTCTCTTCTAATTCTGTTAACTCCTCTTCCATCTAAAAATAGTTTCGTTGGGCAATCATTTGATTGGTCGGGGTAAGTTATTTAATAATAATGAACTCTAAAAATCAATTTAACTTTTTTTATTCATTCAATATTTTATTTGCTTCAATTTTCAGCATTTGAAAAGATGATTGATCAGAGAAACTGTCAAATGATTTGAATTCATTCAAACATTCAAGAAACTGTTTTATCATCAACAAGATTTTTCTGAAATTGATTTAGTTCATATAAACTTACTTTTTATATTCAATTTTTTCAAAAATTAACCAAAAAACTTTCACAACGAATAGGAAATTAAAGCATTCCATTAAACCTTGTTCGATCATACCTTCATGAGAAATTGGAGCAGAGTTGAGGATCATTTGAAGTATTTCATCTCCAAAATTTTGAATTGATTTTAAATTTGCACTTCCTTTCAATTTCTGTCTCAAATCATTTGTAAATTTTGTAGTTTTAGAAATATCCTCATATTCATCAAACAATAATGATAAAATGAATTTATAAATGATCAAATGTTTGGACTCAAATGTCGATTCCTTTTCAAACTTTGAATTTTGTGGATTCAACAAAATGGATAGCAAAGAAATAGATATATTTGTTTGTTTTTTCAATAAAATTAGTTTCCATTCACTTTTATCTGATGTTTTTTTGATCAAATTAATGTACCATTGTAATATTAAAATAAAATTATGATGATGATTTTGATGAATATTTTTTTCCATTAAAGAATTAATCACTTGAAAAATATCGATAAATAATGTTTTCAAATATTTTAAATTGAGAGATTCAAGTGTATCTACATCTTGAGATAAATGACCCAAGAAATCTATATCCAACTTTGACAAAGGTAATGACTCTTTTTTTATGAAATTTTTGATCAACTGAATCCAAATAACTAAAAATAAGTTGTATGTTTCAGATCTTAAAATAAGATCATTTTCATAAAAGTATGGCTTTAATAGGACCGAAAATATGATTTGAATACATGTAATCATTAATTCAAAATTGTTCTTTTTTGATTTTTCAATTGACAAATTGGCGCAAAATTTCATCAAGTTGTATCCAATTAAAAAGTTTTCTGGAGAATGTGATGTTAGTCTGTAGATCATTTGAAAAATCATTTGGAATTCATGAGAAGTTACAATTTTCATTTTTTGAAGTAATATTGACAAAAAATTCCATGAAATTGCTGTTGAAAAAATATTGTTTCTTCTTTTGATTGTTGGATAATTTGTGAGTGAATTGGTTTCAAATGACTTCCATGTATCTATTAAATGAGAATTTGAAATAAAATTCAGAGGTTTTAATTCTTCATTTCCAATAGGAAAAGTGTATCCATTTGAAGTTAATTTCAACAATTGTTTTGAATTTTTTGGGTTTTTGATCATCCATAAAAATACTCTCCAGTTGATATTTGATGATCTTGTGTATTCTTTACATTTTTCTTTCCACTAAAAGCGATAAATAAAAAAAAATTGAGTACTGTTAATTTTTCTTTCAGATGCAGGAAATTCTTTAAAGACGATTTCAAAATCTCAGTATACTCTGGAAGTGAGTCAACTTTTAACAAATTGATCGATAAATCATTTGAAATTGTGATTAAAATTCCGTTAGATTTCAAAAATTCCAACTCTGCCACCTAAAAGTGAATAATAGTAAAAATTTGATTTACTTCATCTAACGTATTTTGATGAACCAATGCGTTCTTTGTAAATGATATTGTTGATTTATTTTTCCATTTTAACATTAATTTATTAATTTGGATCTTCCAATTTAATTTTATCGATTCTTCAACACTTTGTAAATGCTGAAATGAAGTTTTGTTTTCTGAGAGTTCGCACAACCAAAGTAATTTATCAATCTCAATAGAATGATTATTATTTTGATTACAAAAAGAAGAACATAACGTTTTTCTTATGTGAACCCATTTGAAGTAACTTTTCATTTCTTGGCGGACTCTATCCAGATTCTCTTTTGATCTTTCTTTCATCAAATTCTGAAATGAAGGAATAACTAAATCAATCGCTTTTTGAAAATTATTCAACTGATCTAATAACAATTTTTGATTTAGATGCTTTGAAAAAATCTTTTGGAATTCATGAGAAGAAACAGGTTTCGTTAAATTGATCATTTTTTCAAAATCACTTGTAAAAAAAGGCACATATTCCTTTGATTTTGTAGACCTTGGTGACTTTTCCTGATCATCAGATGCAACTTTTTTTGATTTTTGAATTTCAATTCTATGAAGGAGTAATTTTAAAATTGGAGATATTTCTTTTGTTTTTCCGTCAATGAAGTTTTGTAATTCAGAAATTTCTTCATGATAATTTTCCATTGATTTGAATTTTCTTGTTTCATTTCCAACTGTCAATAATAATTTGACTAAATCATTCCATCGGGATTCTTTTACAGAATTCTTATGAAACTTTGAAAAGAAAGCAACAACAGTATGAGGTTTGATTCCAAATAAATCCAGTAACAATTGATAAAATCTGTTTAAACGGTTCTTTTCATTTTTTTCTTTGATTCTTTGATCATTCAATATTCTCAATTTCTCTATTAGTGCATTAAGTTCCGTTTGATTTACTGTAAAAGAAATAGAGTCTTCGTTATTGGAAACTTTAAATGAGCGATCAAATAAAAATTGAAAATCATTCCAATACGAATTACAATCATAACAAAATCCGAGTATATCACTCAATCTTTTCATTGGAACATTCTGAATATCTTTTGTTGCTTCAATAATTTCCGGCAAATCCAAAGTTTCTTTTGTGGATTCTCTGATTTTTTTGAAAAGTAGAGCTGATAAAGTTAAAAAGGATTGGTCTTCTTCATTGATTTCTTCAGTTGTTAACTGAATGATTTTTATGATATATTTATGATATTTTGAGAGTAAATATTTTTTCTTCTCTTCAACCAAATTGATCGAAAGATGATGTTGTACCAATGAATTTAATATTTTTTCATTTTTGATTCTCTTTTGGTCTTTGGACAATTCCCATTTGATAATTTTGATAATTCCTTCTTGTTTGATTGGTTTATTGAAAATCTTGAATGTTTTCAATTTTGCATTGAAATCTATATCAAATACGTTATTCATTTGAACTGAATCTTCTTGAACTATCTTCAAACACTTTTGAAAAAAAGAATGGTTTTCAAGCTGTTTATGGAAATTTCTTTCTTCTGTGGACTCTCCAAACAACTTGATTAGATATTCTATCTCCGAAGAATACTCATTCATAAGTTCATATTTGTATTGATTCAATTTCACTTTGACAAATCTCTTTTCAATTTCAAGTATCTTTTCATATGGCTTTTGACGTTTTATTTCTTTTTTTAAATTGCTCAATAGTTCTTTAGATTTTTCATATTTTGATGAAAGAATATGAATTTGTGTTTGATTTTCTATTGATTTTTTTTCAGATTTCAATTTTGTAATTTTCTTCAACAGACTGACGCAATATTTCACCAATAAGATTTCCTGTTGAAATTTTTCGGAATTTTCAATTTCATCTTTTGTGGTCAACGATTCGTATTCAATTTCAATCTCTTTTAATAATAGATTATAAAAATCATCACATTCACCAATTAAACCATCTTTGATTTGGTATAACTCCAATAGCACTTTTTCTTTTTTTATTGATTTCGATTTGAATACTTTGTAAATGGATTTGTACTGAAGTTTAATTCTTTGACAAAATTCATATTCTCTGCCAATTATTTTCTCTTTTGGTTTCACATAATTTCCATAGTACAAATAAGTTTCCAGTGACTTCGAATGTTTTAAGGAAGTGATTCTCAGGGACTCCAAAATATCCATATACATTCCTGAGAATTTCATGATGCTATAACAAATATGTTGATCTGATTTTTCCATTTTTGAAACCATGTGATCAATTTGCCCAATATGTTCTTCATTTGTAATATTTTGAACTGATTTAGGAGGTTTCAGCATAGACAATGGTTTTGTGTTCAAATAATATTTGTTATACATGAGATCCAATGTTTCATTGATTTGATCGTTTGGAATGTCTAATCTCTTTTGAACATCATAAAAAAGCCATAAAGGTGCTGTTTTTTCTTTCAAATTTTCAAAATCCCACATAAATAATTTAATAGTTTCTGACAAACTCTTTTTAAATGCCATTGGATTGTTTGAGATGATCCAATCAATTTCTTTTATTTTCAACAAACAATCCAATCTTAAACCCTTATCTCCATTTTGAAAATATTCTTCCAATTTGTTAGAAAGTTCCTGATATAATTCATTCATTGTTTGAGTATTTTTATTTTGAAACATGATAAAATACTCTGATTCAATTTTACTATAAAAAGAGTGTCCCATTGACTCTAACTGTTGATCATATACAGTGTTATTCGCAGAAGATTGTTGAATTAATTTGTATGTCTCTTTGTATTTGTGATTTTCTTTCAATTTCTGCTTCCAAGTTTCGATGAAACAGTTATCATTCCATTTTTTTCCAGATTTCAATAAATACTGTTTTTTGAATTCCAATTCATATGAAAAATCATGAATAAACTGAAAAAATGCTTTTAATGACGACATACTATCATTATTTTCAAATAGCCAAGAAATAGTTGGAAGTGAATTGTGGACAAATGAATGAAGTTTTGAAACTGACTCAAGCACTAAGAAATATTGTTCCTTGGATAAATCAAGATCAAATGCCATTCTAGGAGCTTCCAAAATTATATTTTCAATGTTCAACTTCTCAAAATCTAGTTGTGATTCTTGTTCAACAAATGTTATTTTCAACAACATATTTGCAATGTTATCAATCCAATTTTGCTTCTTCATCCAATCTTTATCAATTTGGTCAAGTTTGTGGGAAATTGAAAATTTATAGAAAGTACTAAATATTTCCAACTCTTGAATGAATTTTGAAAGAAGTTCATAGAGACAAACCAATTCATCATTTGAAAGATTATTTTGATCAATCAATTTTTGAACAATCCAAGTTTGTTTCATCAAAAACAATAATTGATTTTGAACAAAGTCTTTTCCAATTTTTCGTTTACTGATAAAAGATGGTTTTTTGTATTCAATATATTGAATGAAGTATCTATTCATGATATCTTTAATTATTTTATCTGAGGTTTTCCATTGAATAACTTGACGATTTGACATTCCATTTACAATTGAATTGATCAATTCACAATGATCCTTTGATGATAACTTCATATTTTCAACAACTTCTTTGAACCAATTGAAAAAGATTGTTTTCAATGATTCTGGAAAATACATTGAATTTCGAATGACAATTTCAATAAATTCTTTTAATTGTTTTGGTTGTTCTATTGTATTGATATATTTCACAATTTTTCGAATCAATTTCTTACTGGTTGATTTCAAATTTTTGTTTTCAACATCAGTACAAAGGGAAGTTAACATTATCAATGGAATGATATTATTGGTCTTTTCTTCTTGTGTCCACATGTTAAATGAGGAATCAATCAAAAAAAACATTTCAGAAAAAATTACTTTCAATTCTGAAATTAAATTTAACTTTGCTGAATCAACTGCCAAATATTGCATGGATTTTTCAAATGTCATTCCTTCAGAGTCTTTTAAATCTTTCTTTTTCCAAATTTCAATTGAGATTCTTGTAAAAAATGGTGAAATAACTTCATAAGGGGACGTTAAATCATAATTCTTTATCGTTTTATTGACTATTGCAATGATGAATAATGAACAGATTTCAGTTGCGTATTTAAAGTATCCATTACTCATCCACAAAAGAATGTAAAAATTTCTTAAATTTTCAGTAAACAAAAAATGATGAAAAATTTTGTTATTACATTTTTCTTTCAACTGTTTTGAAAAATTGGATATTTTTAAATCTGTATTTGAATTCGAATTTGCATCTGATTTGACTTTATAAATTAAAGTCCACCACATCTCTTTCTCCTCTTTTGACAATTCAAAATTAAATTCTTTGTTTTGAATAATATGAGATTCATTTTGTTCAAATTTAAGAGTCAATTTAGAAACTAGATTATTTGTCATTTCATGAAATTTTGTTAACTGTTCCACTTTTTTGAAATGGTAGTACATAAATTTTGGATCTAAAGTGATTCCAATATGACATATTCGCAATAAAGAATTGAATAAACTATCAACTTTTTTCATAATTTCATTTCTCTTTTCCATCCAATTTTTCACCATAAAATCATTTTCTTTTTTGATGGTTGAAAATTTATCTAAAACAGTTTTCAATTGTGGAATAACAATTTTGATGTACTTATCCAAATTTCCATCCTTTTTCAAGTTGAAATTTTTGTAAAGAAATTTTTGAAACAATAATCCAGGTTCTAAAATTCCAAGTTCAAAATCATCTTCGTTTGAGTCTTGTATTTTAAAAAACTCCTCTTTTGATTTGTTTGAAATTTCCTGTGTCATTCTATTTTTGAACATTAAAATTAAATCTTGATCAATTTTTGATTTTTTAGTATTTGGAACAAATTCTGATTTTTCAAGGATATGTTTTTGTAATGTTCCAATAGTTTCTTTGTTTTTCACTTCGAACATTTTATGTGAAATTGGGACATAATTCGAAAATTCAACTCTAGTTTTCCATTTTTCAACAATTTCTTGAAGTAATTTCATTTGATCAGTTTCATTCAAAATTTTATCTTTCACATTCAATGAATGACTGAATATCATGTTTTCTTTCAATATTAATTCCAATTGTTTAAATATAATATCATAAATGTGATTATTATTCATTGGAATAATTTCATCTGAATTCAGTAAATTCAAACAATACTTTTCTAACTCACTAAAATTTGAACCAATTGAATCATGAGACAGTGTTTTCAACATATTGTTCATCCAAATTTCTTTTGATTTAAAATGAACTGAGTGGTCATTTAATACATCATATGGGTTTCGATTCATCTTTTCTTTGTGTTCTGTTTCTCTCTTTTTAATTTCATTCAAAATTTCTTTTTCCCTTGATGCTTTAAAAATATGAGATGAATGCTGTTCATCAAATGGAATAAAACTATAAGGCTGACGGTGACTTTCATCAACTCTTTCAATCAAATAATTCTTTAACATTTCCTTGAAAAAAGGATGTTTTTCATTTGGAACAGTTCTTTTTGATGGATCAGTTTCAATGTATTTATCAAACAAAGAAACTATCATTTTCATTTTTTCTTCATTGAATGGATTTTTCCTTTTTGTTGGGTTAATTTGAAGAAAATATCCGATAGATGATTCAAATGATCTAAAAATTGATGTCAAATTATCAACAATATCATCTTCTTCATTCCTTTTTAGTTGTTGCAAAATTTCGATTGAATAAGTTGTGACGATGTTTATTGGATGATCTGTTGATTTTTTTATATTTGGATTCAAAATTAATTCGGAATACAAATGGTTCAATTTGTTTGCCATTACATCATCATTAATTGTATTTAATAAATCATCAGACAGAGATTGAGAATATTCATGTGCTGTTATTTGTAAAATTAATAATTGCAATTCTTCTGTTGTTCCTTGGAGTAAACTTTGATCAATTTCATATGTTCTTCCTGTTTTACCATTGATCACTTTGGTGATATCAAATTTCTTTTGTGATGGTAAAATCTTATCAACAGATTCAATAGTTGAATAATCATCAACTGGCAAAGGTAAATCAATTTCATATTGAATTGCGGCATGAATTTCACATAATACTTCAATTGAATCCTCAGAAGATATTGGTGAAATTGGCAAATACCAATTGACAGTCCCTTTTAGCATGCTAATCAATTTTGGAAATTTATCAAAGTATTCCTTAGAGTAACAATAAGGAATAACATCACAAAATGGTCTCCATTTTGTTTTATTAAAGGTATTAAGTATATTTGGTTCCTTTTCAGTTTTTTGATCGAGCAAAAATCCTGATAATACATGCACGAAATCTAATATTCTAAGTCTAACAATTCGAATATCTTTTCCAAGGATAACTTTTGATTTTAATTTCTTCATCAATGCAATTATTGAAATCAATACTCCAATCAATGAAGATGTGATGTATGAAGGATATAGTAAATTTTTGATGATTTTGTAAATTGAAAATGCCAGCATATCTTCTTCATCAAATCCTTTTAACGGAAATACTTCATTGATCATTTCATTTGGGAAATGCTCTGATAAATCTTTCATCTTTTGATAAACAGAATCAAATTTTGATTTTCCACTCATTTGTAGTAACCTTTTGAACAAAATATTCAATTTAATTCGAAATGGGTATTCTTGTTTCCATTTGATTAATTCTAAAATTAAAAATGAGTTCATTGGAATATTTTCAGCATTAAAATCTATGGATTTCTTCATTTCTTCAAAAATTTCTTCTTTTGAATTTTCTTTTGTTTTTTGTTCGTTCGAAGATGCATTCACTTCTTTCTGTTCAATTTTTTCTTCCTTGATTTTATACATTTCTGTGAACTTATTAAAATCATCCTTCTTGATTTCTTTATCTATTTTAGAAATTATCAATTCATTTCTTAATAAACCAACAAGATGTGAACATGGATCTTTTGAGTCTAACAAATTTTTGGTGACCAAATTGAAATCATCTTCACGTACAAATGAAATATATTCATCTATTTCATCAATTTGATCTTTTAAATCATCATAAAAAACATCATTCATTGGATAAATATCGCTGATAAGATTTCTTTTTTCTAAATTAATTTTTTGAAATTGTTCATATGTTTCCATAATTTCTTCGTGAATGTTCTTGATATTTTCAAAGTCATTCTAATATATTTTAGTATTATCAAAAATCTCATACTTTTTCTTTATTTTCTTTCATTGGTTCTTCTGGTTGTTTGTTTTCAAGTTTTGAGTTGATTTCTTCATGAATACTCTGTTCATTTTCATTTTTATTAAATCCAAATATCTTTTGTATGATTTCCGGAGCTGGTGAATTCTTTTCTTTTTCCATTAAGATTTTCACAACTTTTATTTTTTTTTCAACTTTTTCTAAGTTGTCTTCCTTCAAAATTGAAGAAGGTAAATTTTTTTGAAATTCCACTGGTAATTCTTCACATAAATTCAACAAACTGCTCCTTGTTACATTCATAAACTCATGGATTTGATTCAGCTGTGATTGGTCAAATTCATCACAAAAAAAAATTGAAGTATGAAGAAAAGTTTGTCACAATTTTTTCAACAAAAACGATTATATGCTGTATTTAAATCCACAAACATAAATTACAATACCAAACTTGAATTTTTAACACCAGAGATTTTAAAAAATCATTACCAAGACATAAAAGATAATTTAAGAGAAACCCACATAGAACAACATTTAATCGGAACTTTTTTTCCTTTTGAGCATCATGATGCATATTACACCATTTTTGCTTTGAACAATGAATTGACAAAAATAAAATCTGAAGACTTCAATGCTTCAATGATAAGAATGGCATGGTGGAAAGAAAACATAAATCTTGCTATTCAAGGAAAACCAGCAAATGTACCTGTTTTATTGTGTTTAAGTGATGTTGCAAAAAGATATGAATTGAAAAGTTTACATTTTCGTCAAATACTAAAATGGAGAGAAACTGATTTACGTTGGAAACAACCTCCTTCATTGAAATCAATTGAAGAGTATGCTGAAGGAACATATTCACAAATATTATATATTTTATTGAAAGTTTTGAACATCACAGATCATCAAGCAGAACATGCAGCAGTTTGATTTTATTTCTAGTTTCTCATAATTTCATAGAGTCATATTGGAAAAGCAATGGGTATCTGTAACTTATTGAGAGGTACAATATATCATGCACGTAATAGAATAACATATTTACCATCTGATATTTGCGCAAAGTATCGAGTTTCTGAAGAAGACATCTATCAAATGAAATCATCTAAAAGCTTAGAAGATGTTGTTTTTGAAATTGCTGATTTTGCAAAAGCTCATATTGATCATGCAAGAACATTAACAATACCAAAAGAAGCAAATGCTCCTTTACTTCATTCAGTTTTGGTAGATATAATTTTGAACAAATTACAAAAGAAAAATTTTGACATTATGAGTGATGTCTATTCACCAGATCATCTTCGATTGAAACTTCAAATTTATTTATTGATTCATAAATTGAAAGGAAAGTTTTAAATAAATAATTTACCAAAAATTCATTCTCAAAAGATCTTTAATTGTTTCAGGAGATTTTTTTGCATGAATCCATTCAAAAATATGACCATAAGCCCGATAGATGTATTTTGTTGATAATTTTTGTCTAATTTTCTGTCTGTTTGAAATATCAGGTTTTTTTTGATCTATCAGTTCCATCATATGATTTGCGAGTCTTTCAACATATTTTGGATTGTTTCCATTTGCAATTGAATTAATATCATCTGTAAGAATAGAATTATAAGGTGGTGTCATCACAATACTTCCTTTTACTCCGTAGTGTAAAACTACATCTTGATTTCCACCTGTATCTGTTATGATTACTCTTTTGTTCATATAAATTCCTTCTGCAATTGCAAGACACCAACCTTCCAATAAAGAAGGATGTAACAATACATCAATAGAATTCAACATACAAGGTACATCTTGACGATGACCTAATATTTTGACATGATTCTCTAAATGGTACTCTTTGATCATTGTATTCAATTTCTTTGGAAAATTTAGATCCATTCCTTTTCCGATCAGAATTAATTTCGCTTTTGGATTTTTTTCAACAACTTTTTTCATTGCCATAATTGAAAAATGTGGTGCTTTAATTGGAACCAAAGAACCAGATTGTAAGAATATGAAATCATCATTCGAAAAATTGAACTCTTTGAGTAATGATTCCCGTGATGGACAATTTTTCAAATTGAATCTTTTTGTGTCCACACCATTTCTAACAATGATCATTTTTTTTACATCCAGTCCAAGAGTTAAATCTGAGTACATTGCGACTGTTGAAGACACACAAATATATGCGGATGTATATTTGTCAATATTTCTATAATTCTGTCGTTCAATGCTATTTAACCAAGTATATTCATTGTGAATCGTTTGAATAAATGGAATACCTAATTTGTATATCATTTCAGCTCCAAAAAGAGAATAATGCGCATTGATTACAGAAAAATTTTCTCTTTTGATCATTTTTCGATATTCTTTTATTTTATCTGAAGATGATAATGTGTAGGTTTTGAAACCATGTTTTTTCATTTCTTTATAAGGAGGACCAACTCTTCCACAATTGATTAACGTTAATTTGATTCCAACTTTTCGTAGTTGTAGAGCAACTTCCAACACAACTCTTTCTAATCCACCTGGAAAATCAAAATGATCTACTTGAAGAGCAATGTGTAATTTATTTTCTTTCAATTGTTTTATCTGGGGAAATGGAAGGTTTTTCATACTTTCTCCTAATTTACGATCATATAGTTGATAATTACAATGAATGTATGCAGTATCTAAAATATTTTTCATTGATGCTGAAATAAAAACATTTGGATAAAACAAATGCAATCTTTGTGCAGTCTTTAAGTATTTTGTGAATATTAGATCCACTGATTGTTCAAATATGAACCTTTCTTTGTATATTTCTTCTTGCAATTCTTTCCGATAAATAACAACAACACAAACATCATTCTGTTGACGATTTGGCAATTTAAACTGAGAAATTGAAGAACTATCCAGCAATACAATGGAACTTTTTTTGGCATTTCCTTTATACAAAATTATTTTTTTGAATCTTTTGTCATTTTCGTTAATTTCCAAATATGTTTTTGAGTCAACATATAAATTTTTGATTTTAGATGTAATTTCTTTTCTACGAATCATATCATGATAAGAACTCGTCTTCAATGAATTTTTAGAATTTGAATTCATTAATCTTTTTTTTTCAGTTTTTATTGACAAAGAAAGATAATAATTGACCTTCAGCCAAAAGTCATCAATAGAATGATGAAAGTGATTAAAAATTCTGTGTAGTTTTGTTTTGAATATCATAGATTTTCTATTCTTAAGTTCATATATTTCATTTGGAGGTTTCAAATCATATTGAATGAACAAAATATTCTTCATGGATTGTTTCAAAGAAGACAATAAATTAGCAAGATAAAAAGTATTCAAATCATCACCTGAGTGTAATATTGTTGAATATTTACCATTTGAAAGCATTAATCCAATATTCAAAGCGTCCATCTCGTTTGTTTTACACTTCAAAGTGATAAATTTGTTTGAATATTTCAAGCGTATTTTTTGAGCGAAAATATTTTCTTTTGAGTAATCCAAAATAAAAACTTCATATTTTGGATATGACTGTTTTTCTAAATCAAACATAGTTTTACGTAATTTTTCAATTGAATGATTGTGAAGAACAAAAACTGAAATTAAATCAAAATCTGAATTCTCTTGGACATGTTTCACTTTTCTGACATTATATTTTGTAACATGTTTTTTTAATTCACATTTCTTTCCATAGTAACCAACGTTACAAAAACAAATATTTTCTTGGTCACAAATACCATTCAAACAGTCGCAGTTATGAGGTGGAATTTGTTCTGATATGACATTATCTTTTTCTTCACAAAATATACCTTTCCATCCTTTCTGACATTCACAAAATTGTCCGTTATTTTCGTTAATACAACTACCTGAATTTAAACAAGGGCATGAGGTTGAAACTGGAATTTTCATATTCGTATGAGTATCTGGATTTAATTTATACAAATAAATAAGAGTGGTGAGTATATACAAAATTACAGCAAAGAGGATGACCAACAGAATTTTTCTTCGTTTTCCTTTTATCATTTTTAAACCAATCGGAGTTATTTCTTCTTCAACTAAGTTAACAAATGAGTGAACCTCAAAAAGTCGTTGTGAAACCACGAAAAAGAAAACAAAACATACGTCAAAAAGATGATGAAGAGACGACTGAAAATCCACCTGTACAAATTGTGAAGAAGACAAAAACTCAAAACTCATTCACCACTTCAACAAAAAAGAACCAAGAAAATACTTTGGACATTAAAATCCAAGCTGACCGTGAGATAAAAGAATCCGACCAAGGTGCTACAGCAACTGATACAATAGATGGTGATTATTTAGATAAACAAAGAGCAAAAATAAAAAAACAGAATGAAACTTCACGTCTTAAAAAAATGGGTCCAACAAGAGGAAATTCAACAATGAGAGCAACAATAGCATTTGATTATAAACCTGATATTTGTAAAGATTATTTTGAAACTGGATATTGTGGCTATGGAGATGGTTGTAAGTTTGCACATATTCGTGAAGACTACAAAAGTGGATGGGAAATTGACAAAGAGCATGAAGATCAATTAAAAAAACAAAAAGAAGAAGAATCAAAAAAAGAAAAAGAAATTCCGTTTGCTTGCTTTATTTGTCGAAAAAGATTTGTTGATCCAGTTGTAACAAAATGTCTACATTATTTTTGTGAAAAATGTGCTTTAACTCATTATGATGGTGGTAAAAATACAAAGTGTGCAATATGTAAAGAACAAACTTTTGGTGTTTTCAATACTGCTTATGAAATCATAAGAAAAATGAAAAAAGAAGAAGAAGAAAAATTAAAACCAAAAGAAGAATGGAAGATTGATGAAAAAGAAAGGAAATATGATTCATGGGCAATTCAATAAACTTTATCATTTAATAAAATGAAAACGGAGAACAATTTTTTTTTATTTTTCCTGGAAATTTTGAGTTTCTCTTTTTTCTCCTATTTTTCTTTTGCTGTCAAGATTTAAAAAAAAAATTTTTCAACTTACCGTTACAAACTTTTTGAAACATTTGATTGGATAGAATTGATTGAGGACTGATGACAGAAACTCCAACTTCAACGGAAGAGAATCAATCTGAAAAGAAAAAAAAAACAAATGGAACAACAAGTGAAAAAGCTGAAATACTGGAAGAACAATTTCCGTTTTCTTTAACTCAAGAACAAGTAATATTTTTTTTATTTTTTTTTACACAAATAGTTGACTGAAATAATACTGGGTATGATGGATCCACAGAATGGTATAAAATTAGGAATGAATAAAGGAAAAAAAAAGAAATCAAAAAATTCTTTTCTGGGTAACTTTTCTTTAATCAAGTTTTAAAATTTTTTTTTTTTTTTTATAGCCACGGAAGGAATTGATTATTTAAGAAAAAATAAAAAAATACCCGTGAATGAAATATCAAGAAAACATTGTGTCGAGTTTTGTCAGTTGATGATTTATTTAGGTATAACTTTTTATTTATTTAAAACTGAAAAGGAATTCTTGAAAATATAGGTGATCCTGAAAGTAAAGAATTTTTAGACGATGAAAGTTGTGTTATGAAATTCAATGATTCAGTTAGTCCTGAGAATTTAAATGAATTTGTTGAAAATTATGACGACTTTAAGAAGTGTCGTATTGTTATAAATGACGTTGAATCTATGAAAGAATTTTATAAAAAGTTCAATCATCCAACAACAGGTGTACAAATTAAAGACAGAGTACAAAGATTAGTCACCTATAAATCAACTTTTGTCGGTAATTCAAAATTTTTTATAAAACGAACTTTAGGTGCTGATGCTACTACTTGGTTGGAAATTTTTTTCGGAATTTCAAGACAGACAGCTGTTGGAGTTGGAGAGCTACTGAGAAAAACAGGTTGTTTTATGCACATTGGAAACAAAGGTTTTTCAGACAATCAATCATTATATAGAATGTTATCTCTTGAAGAATTCACATCAAAAAGACCTTTAACTCCTTTTGAGAATATATCAAAACAAATGAAGGATATTGTAAATCAACCATTAGCAGAATTACCAGTCGCAAAAGATTTATTGAGGTTAGTTTTTAATTTTTTTTTTTTTTTGACATCTTGTAGAATGTATAAAAATTTCAAGTTTTATAGAGAAGTTGAAGATGATGTTTTTGTTGAAGATTTTTATTCTGATAAGGATAATTTTGAACAAAAAAGCAATCAAGAAATTATTTTAAAAGATTTATTCAATTTTCTACCAAAATTTATCGATCCTAATATTATGTTATTAGAAAAAGACCAGTTACAAGAAGAAACACTTCAAAAAGAAGATATTGAATCATCACAACAAGATTTACGAAAATCATTTCCTGATGAAGAAGAAACACCAACTACACCAATTTCAAGTTCATTTGACTCAAAGAAAAAAGATGTTTTGAAAGTTACATCATCACCAAAATTGATATCACCTTTATCACAAGTTCTTGAAAGAAAGAAAAGTCAAGCAAGTGGAAATACATCAACAACAACAAATTCATCAGATAGACTTGGTATTTCATCAACAACACCAAATGAAAAAAAAAGATCAACAGATTCTTCATTTTTCAAAAGAAAATCAATTAATGCATTCATATTATCAGGTTTAAATGGAATTAATTTTGATGGTTCAAATCAAGATAAACATATGTCTCAAACTGAAAAAGCAAAAACATTACCAATGCCATCAAAAAGAACTACTTCTTTAACTTTGAATCATTTAATTACAACTGAAGAATTTAAAGAAAAAGTGCATGTTTCAGATCATCAAACACTTACAACTTTTATTTCAAATTCTTTTGGTGAATATTCAGCACCTGTAAAAATATTAAAATTGGCACATCAAGGAATTGTTGTTGGTTTTTTATCACAATTAGGAGCTGAATTATTATACAATTATGGAATGAGATATAAAGATGTTAAAAATTCATGGTTTATCAAAATAACACGTCATTTACAAAAAGTTGAAAAAGATGAGTACATTTCAGTTGCGCACACAAGATCAGAAGAAGTTGTAGTAATGACAGAAGACTCAACTTTAATGACATTATTTAAATTTACATGGATTCTAGAAATGGAATTTGATTCAACAAAAATGGAAGAAATTTCATTCATTAAATCATCAATTCTAAATTTTGATTGGAATGTCAATGGAAAAGATTCAATTCCAAGTGAAATAAAAAAAAGACATGAAAAGAAATTTAGGTACTATTTTGATAATCCAAAAGTGAATAAACGTAAAAGTCAAGCAACTCCAATGTCAAAAACAACATCACCATATGGACATTCAGAGGATAAAGAATCAACACTTGATCATTTATTTAGTGTTTCACGTTTGATATCAGCAATCAAAATTGGATCCACTTCTGATATTTTCAAAGATGAAAAAGTGACTGATTTGGTTGGACATTTTCTTTCATTAGATTTATCACAACAAAAAAAAATTGTAGAATTAACACCAAAACCAAAACATTCAATTGAAAATCCATTTCCATTGTCAGATAGAAAAATAGATGAAATTACAAAATATCTTTGTTTATCACATATTGAAATTGATTATGAAAATGAAAAGCATGTTCATTTGATAAAACTATTATTTGAATCATTAACAGGAGAACAATTAACAGATCTAAAAGGACCTCATTGGACAGTAGTTGGATTAAGAGGAGAAGATTTAAAATTAGAAGTTCAAGGTACAGGTATTTTGGGACTATTGATGATTTTTTGGGTTTCAGTTCATTATCAACCTGAATTATATCAACTTCAAATTTTAGGAAACAAAAAAGGTTTTCTGAGTTTAACTGTATTACTACAATTGACAATTTTATGTACAAAAGGAGTTCGTGCTGGACTTGTTAGAGAGATATTTGAATCTGAAGATGTCATTACAGGTCTGGGAATAACATTAGCTTCTCTAGTGAGAGAATTCCAAAAAATTTGGAAATCCGGAACCTATGACGAAAAAGCTGCATTACAAAAATTGGAAGAAAAATTTTGGACAAAGCATCAAAAAATGATTCGAAGATTAAAAGAAGAACATGAAAAAGAACAAAAATATTTGGATAAAGTTTCATTGGAAAGAACGAAATCATTCAATTGGAAAAAATAAAATTTATTTTTAGAAAATAATTCCGGAGTTCAATCCTTTCAAATTTCTTTCGTTTTTTTTCTTCCACCAATAAAATCTGTTTTAGTTGTAACGAAAAATGGACGAACAACAACAAGAAGAAACACTTGCAACATTTGTTAGTTTGACAGGAAGTGATATGGAAACTGCTAAATTCATGCTACAAGCTTCAAACTGGGATATAGGTCAAGCTACAAATTTATTTTTTGATCAAGGAATGTCTGGAGGCAATTCTTCTTCAAATTCAAATTTCAATCCATCAAATTTTCAAGAAGAAGAAGTAGTTAGAGCACCAATTCAAGAAACAGTACAAAGATTAACAGATGACGGAGGTTAATATTGTTTTTTTTTTTTACATTTATAAAATAGGACCTCCTACAGGTTTTAATAATTTTTCCGGCTTTAATCAAAATATACCTCAAGAAATGATGCAAAATATGATGGGATTTCAACAAAATTCTCGAAATGTTTTTAAACCAAAAAGTAAAATGGAGAGTAACTTTGATAAAATTTTTGCTCCACCAGAAGTAAGAGGAAATCTATTTTTTTTTTAAATGAAAAGGATATCATGTTTGATGGTACATTTGAACAAGCAAGAGAATCTGCAAAAATCGAAAATAAATGGATTTTAGTGAACATTCAAAATCCAACAGAATTTGATGCATTAAAATTGAATAGAGATTGTTGGTCAAATGATATTATCAAAGTAATTAATATCTATTTAAAACCTATTAGTCCATTATAGAAGCTTTTTTTGTATTTTGGCAACAGGAAGATACTACCAATGAAGGAAAAAGATTTTGTTCATTTTATGATGTAACTACAGCGCCAACTATTGCAATTATAGATCCAAGAACAGGAGAATGTGTAAAAACATGGACAGGATATATTGAAAAAGAAAAATTAATTGGTTATCTTCAAAAGTTTTCAGAAACAAATCAATACACACCAATTGAAGAAAAACCATTAACTTTTGAAACAAATTCATTTCAACCAAAACCACAAGAAAATATATCTCATGATGAAATGGATGAAGATGAAATGATGAGATTAGCAATAGAAGCATCTTTACAAACTTATCAAGCTCCTGAGGACAAAGAAACATCAAAAGATGAAGTTTTGGAAGTTGAAGATAAAGTAATGGAAGAACCAAAAATTGAAGAAAAAAGAGAATATATCAAAGATTTCAATCAATATATCACAAAAGAAAACAGTACAAGACTTCAATTAAGATTTGAAAGTGGAAAAAGAGAAGTTATTAATCTCAGCCTCAAAGCACCTCTATCAGCGATTTATGCAATCTATCATGATAAATTATCTGATGAAGAAAAAGATAAAAAATTTGATGTAATTTTTATGAATGAACATTTGGAAAATACCAATGAAATTTCATTGGAAGATAAAAATATAAAGAACGCATCATTATCCATTTTATTTGATGAATAAAACAATTAATCTACTAATCTTCTTGAATTCTTTTACACCTGAAACTTTCATTTTTTTTTTCACCAACTTTCTTTCAATTTTCACATTGCGGAGAACAAATGAAATACAAAGAAATCCAAAAGTATTGTTATCAATAGAAACTGGAAAGCTTATTTTGAGATTCACCGACCAGTCATTTCAAAATTGAAAATCTGTGGTTCCTCATCTAAAATCTCACTTCAATACAAATTACAACAGTTAATCAAAAAATAGAAATTTTAATCAATATTATCTTCGTTTGAATATTCAAAGTGAACATAACGTTGTATGTAGAATTTTCTCTGATAAATTTGAAATATTTTTTTGATATCCATTCAATTTCTTTGTCCTCTTTTAATTCTTTGGATGCTTTTCGAAGTGAATGATCATTTTGTTTTACTGCTTCCCAAACCACTTCTCTATCATTTTTTAATTCCTCAGATGCATATTCAAGTGAAAAACCATTTTGTTTAACTGCTTCCAAAACAACATCTTTATCATTTTGTAATTCCTTAGATGCATATTGAAGTGAATAACCATCATATTTTAGTGCTTCCAAAACTATTTCTTTATCACTTTGTAATTCTGATATCTAAGTGAATACCCCTTTTGCTTTACTGCTTTTAAAACTAGTTGTTTATCATTTTGAAATTCCTTGGATGCATAAAGAAGTAAATACCCCTTTTGTTTTACTGCTTCAAAAACTACTGCTTTATCGTTTTGTAATTCTGATGGTACGTATTTAAGTGAATGACCATTCTGTTTTACTGCTTCCAAAATGAATTGTTTATCATTTTGTAATTCAATGGATGCAAATTTAAGTGAATAACCATATTGTTTTACTGCTTCTAAAACTACTTGTTTATCATTTTGTAATTCATTGGATGCATACTCAAGTGAAGAGCCAAGTTGTTTTACCGCTTCAAAAACTACTGTTTTATCCCTTTGTAATTCTGATGGTACATATTTAAGTGAATGACCATTCTGTTTTACTGCTTCCAAAATGAAATGTTTATCATTTTTAATTTCTTGGATGCATACACAAGTGAACAGCTATCGTGTTTTACCGCTTCTAAAACTACTTCTTTATCATTTTTAAATTTGGACGAAGAACAGTTTGTTTTACTTTTTTCGATGCTTCTTTTTTGGAAAACATTTTTATTGGACAGTTTGAAAGTAACTCAATTTGTAAGAGAAATTGAAATTTCGATTTTCTCCTCAGTTTCAGCAGAATATAACGTTGTGAATTTAACATTTAGAAAATACAATGGAAAGATGAAAATAAAAGAACAAATCATTATCCATTTTATTTGATGAATAAAGCTTAATCTGCTAAATCTTCTTGAATTCTTTTGTTTTGTTTCATTGTTGCCACAAATTCTTCTGGAGTTTGATTGGATTGAGTATTTTGTGAATAAATCTGTTTGATTGCATTGTATACACTTATACCATATCCTTTGACCCCACCACAGATATAAATAGTACCATCTTGTTTCACTGCATTCCAAAATTTCTCTGATTCGAGGATCATTTTTTCAGAAACGAACATTGGAGGACCAAATGAATTTTCAATATGAGAATAAGTGATAAACAAGTCTGAAATGATTCCATCATTATAAGCTTCCAAAATATAATCTTGATACATAACTGATTGTGAATCTCTGATTCCATAAAAAAATAAAGCAGGTCCTAGTTCTACTCCTTGAGATTTCAACCATTTTCTTTCTTCAATAAAACCAATGAATGGTGCACAACCAGTCCCACCTGCGATGAAAATCAATGGTTTCATTGAATCTTTTGGTAATTTGAATTCAGATTTTCTGATAAATCCTTGAATGGTTTCACCTGGTTTTAATTGATTCAAATAACCAGATGACAATCCATAGAATGTGTTCATCGAATTTTCAACTTTTAATTGAGCAACAGTAACCGCTATTTTAGTAGGATTGTAATGATTTGATGATGAAATTGAATAATATCTTGGGTACATTCTAGGTAACAAATCAATCAAATTCTCAAATGGAATTTCGACTGATGGATACTTTTCAAGCACATCAACCACGTTAATCATTTGTTTTGATATTTCATTGCTATACAAAGAACTTTCTTTGTCGTATTTGGTCAATTTTTGAATTGTATCAATTTCATTTTGATCTTTTGAAAACTTTGTCAAACTATTCAAAAATGAAGGTTTTGGAGCGTGATTCAAATTGAAATATTCTGTAAAAACCTTCTCTACTGTCAAAGGTTCCGAAATATTTGATTCAAATGGAAGTTTCTCTTGTTGGGAAATTTTCAATTTTTTGTTGGGTCTTACGTGATTTTTTTTCAATTGTGAATTTTTGATCTTTTGATAAATTTAATCGATCCAACAATCTTGAAACTAACTTTTTATTATTCTGCGGAAAAATACCAATGTGATCACCAGTTTCATAATTCAAATCTGTTTTGTTCATATTGTCAAATTCTAGATGCTTGCAAGATCTAATTGAGTTTGGAATCAATTCTTCATTTACCAGGACCTTCAAAGTGTTTGGGTTGTATTGATCAGTTGCAGATTGAGGATAGTGTTCTGGAAAAACTGTTTTTTTTTCTTTTTCAGAAGTAATGAAATTGATATTAAAGTTTGATTCTATTTTTGATTCATTTTCTTCATTACTGGTTTCTTTTGCTAATTTTGTCAATAACTCTTCTTTCCAGTTCATAAAATCATCATCCAAAGTTGGAGAGTCACCTTTTCCAAATTCATAAATTCTTTGAGCTCCTAACTCTTGTAGTTTGTTATCAAGTTCAATAGAAACCTTTTGGTATCTTTCTGGGAAGCAGGCTTGATTACCAAGTCCAAAAATGGTGTATTTTAATTTTTTAAAATCATCATCAGTTTTCTTTGACATGATCCAGTTGTAAAAGTTTTTTGCATTATCAGTTGGTTCTCCTTCTCCATAACAAGCCATTATGAAAATATTAACATGATCTTCATCTAATTTTGACTTAAAGGAAGTCTTGAAAAAATTAATTCTTTTTTTTTGAGTTACTTCTTCAAAGTTTTGAAGATCAACGACTTCATTTTTTATATTTAAATTGTCTAAATCATATTTTAAATCTTCTGACAGCAGATGAGCATTTCCTTCGAAAGTGTTAAAAAAACTATTATATAGTTACCTGTTTGTGTACCAAAGTAGATTTCTGCAGTCGTTCCATAATTATGAAAAGAGTTACTGAATCTCTTTGAGTAACTGAATAACTTTTGTTGTGCTCTTCTCAACATAATTTTGTTTTCACCAAATTAAGAACAAATTGAACAAATCAAATCATTTTAAGCAAGCAGAAATGGAAGAGTTTGAATTTCAAGAATTGTTTTTGAAAAAATTAACAAAGAAATAAATTTGAATTTTTCTTTTTTCATTTGTGATTTCTCTTAATTTGGGTAAAATAAAGCAAGCAAGAAAATGGAACAATTACAATTAGATATTTCTGAAAAGGAAAAACGTATCAAAGATATTGAAGAGAAATTAAAAAAACAAAATACCAGAAAAGAAACGGAAGCAAACAACTTTGTTCAAAAAAAACGTCAAATGATTGAAACTCCTTTCTCTGAAGAAAAAAATACAGTTACAAATACTGAACAAACAATTGGGACTTCAGATGAATCACCGTTAAATGAATCGTCTTTAGAAGATTTCATTTTTGACATTTCATCACTTTTATGATGATGATGAATTTCTAGAATTAATTGATGTTTTTGATACCAAAATTCCTGAAGAAAAAAGATTATATTTTTGGAAAAAATCAACAATCAGAAAAACCTTCAAATGAAGTCATAAAAAAAAAAAAAAAAAAAACTAAAGTAGAAGAAAACATCCGGACTTAAAAAAAGAAAATGAAAATATTCTACAATATTTGGAAAGAATACAAGCTGATTTGGAAAGAGATAAATGTTCGATTGAAAATTTAGAAACGAGATTGGATGAAGATTCCGTAATTCCTGACATTGATGAAATGCAGAAAACAGGAATTAAAACATCTGATGTTTATTTTGTTCAGCAATGTTACAAAAATCAGAAACTTTTGGAATGCAATTAAATTTGGAAGATATTTGAATTATTTGTTTTGTCATGTTTATCCAACACAAAAAGGAAAAAATAATATTATTGATTGGAAAACTTTTTTGAGACATCACAAGTTAATGAACGATGGTGATTCCATTATAAAAGAATTATACAGATTGAATGAATACCCAAGATTTTATCAACTTTCAATTCCCAAATTTTTAATTGAATCTGCGAAATTTTTGTTGCTTTCAATAAGGGTTTTTTGAGTTTTTAACTTTGATTGTAATCTTTTCTTTTTTTCTTTTAATTCTTTGTTATCTTTATCACCGTCTTTTTTTAATTCACTGATGATATCGTTTAATTTTTCATTGGTTTCTTTAAATTCTTTGATAATTGTCACTGTTATAATATCATCTGTGTTTTTCCAAAAATCAGCTTCATCAACATCTCCATCAACACAAGAAATTCAAATATGGAATTGTTTTTTGTCCAACAAAATTTAAGTCAAAACTCTGAAAATTGAAATTGTTTCTAAAAATTCAAAAATCACATGCGAAAAGAATTTGGAAGAAATTGCAGAGATGATAGACATTTGGATAAATATGTGTAATATTGTTTCAAGTCCAGAAAAATTAGACGAACTATTGGAGGAAGAATATTCTAAACTAAGAAACAAGTTTTATGATATTTTTCACAAAAATATATCAAAAGTTAACGGGTCATGTTACGTGCGGAACAAAGTTGTTTTAAACAGAGATAAACACATCCGAATTAGGCTATTCAATTATCCATATTTAGCGATTACATGACCTAAAGTAAACCATCTATTTCGGATACGACCTTCTACTTCGGAGCTTTACACCAATCAGAATTAACCACAAGAGCTATAAAAGCGCACTAAAATAACTAAACATTCACAACTTTTGAATACCCAAGAGTAGATAGTCTCCAGACAGTCCTCTTTATAATGATATTTTCTACAATTTAATGAATAGTTTAAGACAAAGAAGATTTGATTTGACATTTAGTTTTATTTGTTGAACCAATAAAAACCGTTTGTTGAACGAAAAAAAGTTCAACACATTTCCACAAGGTTCCTGGACATATGGCAAAAGAAAAAAATTCATCAACAACAAAAAGAGAAAAAAGACAGTATGATAAAGGGCATGATCAAAAGAATCGTTCTAAAAAGCTTAATTATCAGAATAATTACATGATGAAGAAAAAGCAACAAAATTTCCACCATGATTCTGCCAAAAACTCACAACAAAAAAACAAAGTCAATGATACTTGGTATCAAAAAAATCGTTCTGAAAAGTTGAATTACCAAAGAAATTATCGAGTGAAACACAATTTAATAAAAAAAAAAAGAATTTCAAACAGATTGAAAAATTAAAAAACAATTTAAAGATTTCTGAACAAAAAATAAATCTCTTGGAACAAGATAACTTTACAGCAACTCAGAAAGGTCTTCAAGGCAAAATGACAATTGGTATTTTTTTATTTTTTTTTTTATTTTATTAGATAGTTTTTAAAAGTTGATTCAAGATTTACAAGTTGCAATGGAGGAGATGAAAGATGCTCAAGAGCAGGTTGATCAACTTAATTCAGAAAATGTAAATTTGAAAGAAAATATAAAAACTTCTTTTAACATTATTGCTGAATTATAGAATGCAATCAGAAATCATAGTTTTGATTATATTAAGTTCATTGACATGTTTGTCATCTCTTGTAGCTCCAATTATCACAGCTGAGTGGTGTTGAATTCACATGAAGAATTGAGAAATCAAATTGCTGTGGTTCATCTATTGAATTGACTCACATTAATGATCTCAAAGAAAATTTAAATCGAACGAAATCAGTTCATGAAGTTAAATTGAATGAACAGGAAGAACAAATCAAAAAATAAACGGATTTGTTAAATGAAAAGAAAAATTGATGTTTTGCAACCAAGAAATAAATGAATTTGACAAAAATATAAATTTTATTGAGAAAAGTTAAAGCTGTTTATTGAGCTGTAAGATGCAAGATTTGTAATTTCACCTGAAAGACTTGAATTCATTTTGCATTTTAACAATTCGAAGCATTCTATGGTCAGATTTTGTTTTTTAATATAGGATTTGACAAGCTTTTCCAATTTTTCAGGACTTATTTCGGAGAAAAAGAGCTTCTTCTGACTTTTTCAAAAGAAAAAAGATTTCTAAGCAATCCCTTTCAACTTTAACATTCAATTTTCCTTCATGGTTGAGTTTTTCAACAAGCTCTCTCAATTTTTTAGGATCCGTTTCAGAAAAAAAACTTGTGATTCCGTTATATTTTATATATTCTTCTACGGTGGTTTTAAGAACATCTTTTACACTATCATTAATAGCATTATATTCCAATGATTTTTTGAATCCCACTTCGAAGGCTTTGCCAGTGATTTTTTCTTGGTTTTTAAGGTTTTTTTTGTTTTTCAGTGCACCCAAACAAAACCCCAATGGCTACTTGATAACATTGTGAGCAAGCAAAATATAATATTTGATCATTTTTACCTACTCCTGCCAAAATACTTTTCAACCAACCTGGAACATTGCCTGCTCCAAAAACTTCAAGTATAACAATACTGATTTCATTTTTTGGAATTTTTGAAATCATGCTTTGAAAAATGTCTTTTATCAGAGGAGGTATTTTTATCAACAGCACATATGAAGAAATATTTTTTGAACGAAACTCACTGATACTACTTTCTTCATCGAATTTTTTGGAAAAAAAATATCCATGATTTAATATTGCATTTCCAGGGTTCAATTTTCCAACAGGAGCTGAGTTGATTGATTCAAAAGCATCAATATTACTTTTGTGAATCTTTTTTAATCTACTTCCTTTCAGTAATTTATTATTGAAAAATAAGAAACATCCAATATTTCTTGTTATTTCTTTTTCTTCTTTTTTTCTATTTGTTAATTTTACTACAATTTTCTGTAATAATTTGATTTCAGATTCACTTGATTCTGAAATGAGCCAAATTGTCATTTAAGTTATTGTTTTAAATTACTTTTTGAATTTCTCTTGAAGTAGACTCATGTGTACTAAGTGCAGGAAACAATTTTTGTTGAAGGATTTCAAGAACTTTTTTGTCATTGTCCGATTCTGATTCTTCTGTTTGTTTTTCTTTTTTAAATTGCTTAAATTATTTAAGAATCTCTTTGGTCATTTCCAAACTTCCGATTAAATTGTTTTCTGCGTCGTTGAGTTTTGTCTTCAATGGATATTGAGAACCAGTGATGATCATTGAGATTGGAATCCAAGTTGTTGTTGTTTTGAAATTGTTTAATTTGACTTGATATTAATTTCCATGTTTCTAAGTTTGCATCTGAGGGGTTATTACAAGGATATACACTTCGAAAAGCAATATTTTCATGTTCATAATTCTTCTGCATAAAATTTTGAACTTTAAATGACGATGCACATAGTGCTTTTGATTTTGATTCATAGCAAGATATGGTTCCTCCAGTTGATAATATTCCGATTTTTGGTCTTTTTGTTTTATCAATTCTCTTTAAATTCCAAGTATATTTGTCATCTTTTAGTTCTTCAACTTCTTTCATGTCTATCTCAGCATCAAAAAAAAAGTGAAAGACCGTTACATCTATTTCTTTTTCTTCACTTTCAATCATTTATTCTTGTACTTTTGTATTTCCACTTTCTTCTTTTGAGAAGGCTTTGATGATTTTTTCCTCAGTGCCAGGTTTTTTTCTTTTCTCTAGTGCTTCGATGATGCTTTCAATTTCTTCTTCATATGCTTCAAGATCAGGATCGTCAAGACTTTTAAAATTTCCAGACACTTCACAATGGAATTACATTTCTTTGTGGCAGTTTTTGATTGGTCAATAATTTTTCACCAAACAAATCAAATTTCATTTTACCAATTGGGAGAAAACAAATTTACCAAAAAAAGTTTGTACCGGTGTATGCAACTAGGGGTACTATGGAAAACTACAAAGGATTGACAGTGAAAATAAGTTATTTATTTGCCCTGCAGAAACTTGAGGTAAATCTAAGTCATCTGATTGGCCTACTGAGAAGATACTTTATGGAAAAGTATTTCCAGGTATGAATGATACCATTGTCTGTATACAGGGAGATATCACAATATATACATTGCTACATTTCCCCATGAGTACATTACATAATGTTATCATAAACAGAATCGTATTTGTTGCATACATAAATTGAATTGAGTGTGGAAATGAAGTGATCAAAGATTTGCATTTCTATATGCCAAATCCCATGATGTTCAATCCACTCACAAGAAATCGTTCTAATGATACTAGATGTCCTTGTTATTCGTTGATTGGAGATGAAACGAGTGTGGATTTAAATAAATAAGAAATCTTTCTAAAAATACTAAATCTTCTTATTGGAACCATTACTCACAAGAAATCGTTCTGATGATACTTTATCTTCTTGTTTATTCATCATATCGGCTATTTCTTTCCCTTTTTCTCTTTTGACCTTCTTTGATGGATTGAGCCATTCTAGTGAATCGATCGAGTTTCTTTGG
Source organism: Neovahlkampfia damariscottae (assembly GCA_016618085.1). Classification (NCBI taxonomy): domain Eukaryota; phylum Heterolobosea; class Selenaionea; order Neovahlkampfiida; family Neovahlkampfiidae; genus Neovahlkampfia; species Neovahlkampfia damariscottae. Next base: position 52,611 of record JABLTG010000093.1, read on the forward strand.
AGGTTTTGCCGATATAGTATTTCCTGATTTTGATAAATCTCTAGGAATAGTTTTCCTACTCTCCTCTCCATACTTGGAAGAGGAGTTCAGGTTTGATATTGTAACTTTCTTGGAGGTGGTACTTGATTTCGTGTATTTCCTTTTCTTTTTAGGTGATTCTTTGATTTCATGATCTTCTGGAACTTCTGATGATTCAGAATAATCAATTTCGACTGGTTTTGAGTTTATTTCATTTCTCTCATAATTTTCGAATTCAAATATAGTCAAAATCTTTTCACCTCTTCCAAGTTGACATTTCTTTAATTCTGTCATTGGATATACTCCCACAATCTCCTGATTACAATCTATTAACGTAACTTTGTTATGTGAAACTTGTGATACTTCCAAAGGTCCAATAAATCGAACTGACATTTTACTATCCTTTTTGAGTTTTACCATTACATGATCCCCCCGTTTCAAAATCTCCGGTTGACTCTTTGGACGATCAACCTTTTTGAAGCATTAATCTTGTTCCGAATTTCAGGGTAAATCACATCATTGATGAATTTCCAATGTCGTAAGATCTTTTTCCTTGCTTTGACAGGATTTGAATACCGTTTTGAAGTTTTCTTTGAAAATGGTGATCTTCCAAACATCAATTCAAATGGAGATACCTCTAAACCATTGAGTATCCTGGTATTCATTGAGAACTGAACTAAAGGAATACTATTTGTCCAATTCTTCTCTTTCAGATTTTTCATTGTTGACTCTAAAACTGATCTGCAATATCTTTCTGAAATTCCATTTGCTTGATGATCAGCTGTCAACTTGAAATGACTGTTGTATAGAATTTTCTCAGCCATTAAACTGTTCAATCGATTTAAAAAGTTTGTACCTTGATCAAATTTCGTTTTACTTGGTATTCCAAAGTTTTTATAAATCTCGAATAGGAATTCACTTGTAGTTTTTGCTGTAAAGTCCTTCACACTCTTTAACCAAACAAATTTCCTGAAAACATCTACAATGACAATCACAGCCCTACCTTCTGCTTCTTGATTCATGAATAACACATCTCCTACAATACTCTCCATTGGATAATCTGCAATGTGGCTTTTAAAAGGAGCACGTAAAATATAAGGACTATTTGTGTATTTTCTACATCTATCACATGATAACACAACTTCACGTACTTTATTGTAAGGAATTGATTCCCAAAGCAGTTTTTATAAATCTGTAGGTTTGATTTATTCCGTAATGGTTCTCATTGTGAATAAGTTTAATTAATTCAATCTTTGATTTCTCATTTTTCTTCCTCTTCAACTTTCTTATTTTAGATGCAATAGATTCTTCAACTTTGAATTCACAACATCGAGATAACAAATCAGCAATAACATTCATTTATCTGGATTTATTTTTAAGTGATTCTCTGTTAACGCATCCATGATTAATTATGTCCTTTCAATCAGTTGATTCTCATCATCAGCCAAAATAAGTAAATCATCCACATAATGAATCACGAATTCAAAATCCTTGATTAAGTCATGAACAATTGAATGAAAATGGTTGCACTACATTTCATTCCTTGAGGAAGAGTAGTATACTCATATCTAGTGTCAGATTCCATAAAGCCAAATAGTTGAATATCATCAGGATGTAATAGTATATTTTGAAATCCATCTGACAGATCAATCTTTGTTGCCATATTGGTTCTCAATTTCCCAACTCTAGAATTCAAAGGTGCAATTTTTGGAAGTGTATTTACTAATTCTGGTAACTCCTTGTTGATACGCCTGAGATCATCAACAACTCTGAGTTTTTTACTTCCTAGTTTTGATGTTATCCAAATCGGACTTGTACATTGTCCTTTAAGATGTTGATTTCCAGATCTTTTACTAATACCAACTCTTATCTGACCACATTGTAGTTTCTCAATGGTATACTCTTTTAAATGCTTCAAATAATTCCTTGGTAATGGATATTGAGGTACTTTAAGTCCTCTCTTTCTAAATTTTCTTGTGAATGGCAATTTTGGTGCACTGAGCTTTGAACCTTGAAATTGCTTATTTCTATGTAAAGCTTTCTTTAATCTTACCATGTTTTTGGAATTCAAAACGCCTGAAGTTGAAACTGTTTGAGCATCAAAGAATTTGATCTCTGATTTGTTTTCTTCTGAACTTGGTTCAAAACCAAGTAGTTCCTTTGGAATTGATTTCTTAATCTTCAGATCCAATTGTAAGTCTAAACCAACTCGAAATAGGGTTTTATTCTTCTCATTTAAATCATCTGAATCAACCACCCAAACGAATTTCCAACTATAACCATTTACATTCAAAAGTAACTTTATAAGTTTTGCTTCACTTTTTGCTCCATTAAATCCAGTTAATTTGCACTTATAAGGCATTTCTACATAGTCTTTATCTGATATCAATCTTTCAAGCAGTTTATTACTAACATAACTAACATCAGCTCCTTCATCAAGGAAGGATTTTACTGGAATTGTATTTCTATCAGCTCAAACCTTGATGTAAATAAAACGAAGTGTTTCTTGGTCTAAACTCTGAATATTTTCAAAATAATCTGATGATGAAGCTTTATTTACTTCATCTATTGCTGGTTGTTAATCAGAACCAAGTTCTTTTAATAATTTCTTCAAACTCTTTGATTCTTTTTTTATTCAAATTGAATTTCTTAGGTTTGTTTTCCCTAACTCTGAAAGTATCTTCTTCTGAAGAAGAGGATTCATCATCTGATGAACTTTCCTTTTTCAACTTTCTCTTTTTCTTCTTCTTTGAATCAGAATCAACAAATTTTCTCTTTTGGATTTTATTCTTCTTCTTGTAATCATCATTTTGATAAGAAGCTTTCCTTTCATTTGCTACTTTCTTCACAATAAACTATTTTGATTGGATAAAAATAAAGTACTTGCTTCACTGAAAATATTGAAGTAAACATTAAGAAAGTCTCTGCCTAATGTCTTGCTAAATTTATCTTTCAACTTGTCTTGTAAGAACTTTAGTAAACTCATATAATATGAATGTGTCCTTGTTCTTTGATCAATCTTTAAAAGATCTGCAATTAATGTGAATCTCTTTATATAATTAAATATTGTTTGATTTTGAATTTTAATTTTGTTGAATATTTCAACTAACTCTAATGAATTCACATCTCCTAAAATCAGCTTGTGAATCTCTGGAATACTTTCATAAAGATTTGTATCAGCAAATTTAGCTTTGTCAATTTTAGTAGATAAAGTATCAGGAAGGAATCTTACTAAATAGTCATACTAGTTGGTGATATCTTCCTTTGAAATCCAAATAATAAAGTCCAACAAAAAGTTCAAAATGTCTGGTTGATCATACCCTTTCAATCGAGGTTTCCTTGATATAAAGTGAGTCCTGATAGTCTTAGCATCATTAATTTCGTTTCTGGTGCTGTTCTTGAGGATACCAAGAAACTCATTGAAATAGTAAACTAATTCTTCAACTTCACCCTGAGCAAGTTTGTAATTAATCTTTTCATTCTTGATGTAAGCAAACATAGCTTTTATAAAACCTTTTCTTTTGCTTGAAGAGGAGCAAGTGAATCCAACACTTGTTTTGCCACACGATTTTTCTGTGAAGAATTTGTAAAAGCTCTTCTTCTCTTCATCTGTGAATGGCAAGATTTTAGTCCAAGCGGTGGTATACTTTGATGCCTTTGAGTTTACAACTTTTGTAGCTTCAACAGTGTCAGTAAGCTTGGTAATCTTTGGGAATTTCTTCTGAGGAAATCTAAGATGGTCCATTTTCTGAAATTTAACTCTTAATTCAGTAGTTCAAATAAAAAATGTAACGGTATATGCAAATTAGGTGAAATGAATTGTTTTTTTCCATTTCTCATTGAATTTTAAAAACGGGAAATTGATGTTTTTTCTTCGGGTAAATTTTATGAACACCTTTTTGAATGATTTTTTTGTTGTTCTCAGCTGATCAGGATTCGAAAACCGTTATAGGTCAGTTCGAAAAAACCCCTGCTTGCTTTATTTTACCCAAATTAAGAGAAATCACAAATGAAAAAAGAAAAATTCAAATTTATTTCTTTGTTAATTTTTTCAAAAATAATTCTTGAAATTCAAACTCTTCCATTTCTTCTTCTTTTTGGTCTAATAATTGTTTAATTGATTCAATTTCATTGTTTAACTTTTCCTTTTTTGTTTTTAATCTCTTCAATTCATTTCTGACTTCATTAGATGTAAAAGGGGAGTTTCTCTTCAGAACTTCAAAAATCGTTTCATTTTCTCTTTTTCTCTTATTTGAATATGAACCAGTGGAAGAACGTCTGACAGAAACACTAGGTGTAGTTGCATTTATTTCCATAGAATGTTCAATTGAAGATAAACTTTCTGGTGAGTTTGGTTGTGGCGAACTATCATTATTGGAAATAATAAAGTGAGGAACATTTGTTACTATTTTTGGATCATGTTCTTTTGTAATTAAAACTTGTTCGACTAAATGATGTAAATTAAATTCTTCATCTTTTTCCTCAGGTGAGAGAAGTTCACTTGTTGATATTTTTGTTCTGACTTTTGTTTGGTTTTCAATGTCACGTAAATCATCATTTGCATCTCTATTTTGATTTTGATTGAATAATTTATGTGTATATAACTTTCTAGCTCTGATATTGTCATCTTCAATGGCTTGTGTTGGTGACTTTGGTCTTTGAAGACGAGTCTTCATTGGAGTTGAAAACATTGAATCTGATACTGTTTTAACAACTTTAGGACTTGTTTCAGGTGACACTTTAGCTCTTCCATTTTGTTGTGGTTTTGGTTTTACTTGTTTAATTTCATTGTATGGTTTTTTCAAAATTGCTGTTGAATATTTTTTATAATTGACTTGATAACCATCCCAACCACTTTCTATTAACTTGAAACCTGCTTCAACATCTTTGTAATTTGGGTCTTCAATATCAAGCTTATCTCTGAAGGCTTGAATGAGTTGTGTTATAACTTTGAATAATTTTTCAAATTCATCTTTTGAGGATATAATGTTACATCTTTTCTTTGTTGATTTCTTTCCTACCACTACAAATGGTATTTTATCGTTTTTATTTGGTTGCAACGAAAGGTAAATATAAAACAAGCCTTGGTCAAGTCTACACATGGTTTTGGTGGTAATAAGAGGTGTTAACCCGGATCTAGAAATAGTTATTCTATAGTTTTTTGTCTTTGGACCTTCCATTGTTTATTTGATGCTTTTGCTCCTACCAAACGAAAACTGTTGTTCCAGCTGTTGATTGGTCGGTTTTGGTTAGAACTTTGTACTATGAATATATTGTCATGAAATTTCTCTTTTGCACAGCAAAGGAAGTGTGTTATTTGAAAAATGAACTTATTTTTTATTGAGTTTTACATTTTCCTTTTTTTTCAACAAATTTTTTTTCATGTTTCAGTTTTGTATGTTTTATCAATGCTTCAATATGTTTTTGATTCTGTCCATGATCTGAGTATCCTTCTACAAATGAAAAAATGCTTCTAATTGGAATACAAAAAGAACCACAAAAACAACAAACATTTGTTGAAGAGGATGTTGCTTGAAAAACACAACTTGATTTTTGATCATCTATGCATTTGAATGATATGACGTCTAACCACTTTAAGGTTGGTGTATAAAATTCTGCAACAACGTCTGATTTTTCAATTAATTTTTGTTCATCTTCATATTCTGATTTTAAATAAAAATTTGGAAGTCCAATAATAGCCAATTCAAGCTTTTCGATCACCTTCTTTTTGTTGTTTTGTGGAAAAGTGAATTCATAAGTCACAGTTGGGTGTGGCATGTTCGGAAATTTATTGAAAAGCTTTATCCAATGAGAAATAAGGAACATTCAAATAGATTAAACACTCTTTTGAAACGAAAGTTAAAAATACTGAAACACTGTGATTGAAAAATATAATTATTTTTTTTTCGATTAGGAAGGGTATACGAAATTAAGAAATATCAATTTCTAAATTTAGATCATCCAATTATAAGCAATCCTCAAATTGACACAACAACGAAAAGGTGAGCATGAAGGAAATCTTGATACTGATTTTCTGCCTCATTTTTAAAGCCACAACAAAGTGTGCGTATGCCGAAAACTCCATGATACAGGAAGCAATAACGGAGTTCAACAACGAAACCTATGTTGAAATTAATTTCTTTGTTTATGACACCAAATTCACTGAAGGATTTGGGTTTAGCATGGACTTAAACATGACAGATAATTCAATATTCACTTGTGTCTCACAGATGACGCTACACGAAACTTCAATTTTTGAAGGAAAAAAAAGCAACAACAGTTGTGTTAAAAAAAAAATCCATGGATCATTATTTGAATCATTAGACGGAGTAATTCACTACTCTTGTTCAATTCCACTTCAAAAATTTCAAAAATTCAACTACATTTTAATTTTGCGATCCTCAAATACTTGGAATCCAGATTCTGATTTTGATACAATCCAAAAAATTATCCGACCTATAAATTCATGGAAACCTTGTATTGTAGATACACTTAGTGGAAGAGGAAGATTTGACAGCAGATTTTGGTATCTTACAGTCATCACATCAATAATTTTTCTTTTCACTTTTTTATCATTAATTTATTACCGAGATGAACAACCTTTAAAATCAAGGAAATACTTACCATTTATTGCTTTATTATATAATTATTCATTGTTACTGTCTGATTTTTTTCAAAATTTATTTTCTAACGAAATCAGATTAACTTATGGTTGTTTAATCAATATTTTCATTACACATAGATTTGGAAATATAGTTGCATCATTACCAGTTTTAGTTTTATTCAGATATTTTTATTTGATTCATTTAACGAAACAAAAGAAAATCATTTACAACAAAACGAAAGAAAAACTAGAGATTTCAACATTCACTGTATTTTTAGCGAAATATTTGAATTTATCAACTTCATTACTTGGAATTTTTATTTTTATAATTATACTTTATATTGTAACTTTATTGTTAAATATTATTCCATTTTTTTTTTATCAAACTGATTGCTTTGAAATTGCAAATAGTTTATTGTATAAAATACTCACAGGTTTCACATCTATATTAACTGAATCATTAATTGTCATCGTTTTGATTGTAGATTTAATGATGAATATTAAATCTATTTGCAGAAAGAAATGTGGATTTCTGAAGTTCTATTTCATTGATGATATTTATTATTTCAGAATTGAATCCATTATGGTATGGACTGTTTCCATGTGCTTCACATTTGTGCCATTATTTGATGATTACTCACGGTTACTCAAACAAATATCTTCAACCATTCTTTGGTATTTCATGTTTTTCACACAAGTTGTATTTGTTCTCTTGGTCACTTCATTAAGATCTTGGAAAATTAGAAAAAAGAACAGCATTGAAAAAGAAGAAATTGAAGAAATATTTGACCCTGAATATGATATCATATTACAGGCTTTCTTGAAATTTTGTGAATCCGAATTCACATCAGAATATATCTATATCAAAAGAGATATTTTGAAATATCGAAAGAATATGAGAGATAGAGCATCAATTGGTAAAGAAATTGTTGCTTTGTATCTCAATGGTCGTCAATCTATACTTGAAGTAAATGTCATGGAATCCATGTCTTCGGATTTTAAACAAAGAATTCAATGCGGTGATTTCGCTGAAGATTTATTTGATAAAATTGAAAGAGAAGTTGATTGCACATTGAAAGATTCCTTTAGAAAATTTAAACTTTGTAAAGAGTATCTGATTGTAAAAAAAGTTCTTGATTTTCAAGACAAAGATTATTTTAAATTATAGAATGATTATTTTACCTAATAAATTTTAACACATGATCGCATGTTTACATTGGAACATTCTTTTTTCCAAAGAGTGAATGAGAAGTTTACTTCAGCTTTTCACATCGGGAGGGTTTAAGCCTCAGAACTTGATCTAAAACAAAAATAGGATAGCATTTTCAGTGTTGATGTTCTATTCAGCCACAGTAAGATCCATCTTTGTTTTAACGTACACAATAAAAATGAGCAAGTATTAGTTTTACTGCTTCAACAATATTTACCTTTAACATCAGTGTTAGATTTTTTAGGTACATATTTTGGTATTTAAATCCTTTTTGACTACTGAATTATAACTGGGAGTTTGGTCTAGTGGTATGATTCTCGCTTTGGGTGCGAGAGGTCCGGGGTTCAATTCCCCGAACTCCCCTGATTTTTGTTTTTTTTTTGGAAATTTTTGTTTGTGATGAAAGAGTGAAGTTGATCAAGAAATTCGATGATGAAAAAAATTTATTTAACTATAGTTAAGCAATTGCAATTTGATAAAATCATCAGTCCAATATCCACCTTTCATTTCAATGATTCTTTTTTTAATATCAACGATAGTGATTTGTCCTTCAATTTCTGCTGTCATTGGATCATTTGGATCCCAATAATTACTCCAAAAACCAGGTGTCCTATCAGGTGATAATCTTGTAATGATATTTCTCACATATTCCCAATCTATTTTCCCATAATTTTCAAGGATCATTTTATTTATTCTATCATATCTATATTGCATTCCTTTTGATCCTCCTTGCATCATTGAAGTTAAAGGACTCATTTGAGTAATTCTCATTTCTGGAACAACTGCTAGATTTGTAGTGATTATAACATCATCTAATTCTTCTCTTTGTGGTGAGAAAAAGTAGTAGAATCCTTTTTTTGCATAAACTGATTCTTCTTGGAATTTATCAAATATTTCATCTGTTTTGCCATATTTTTCGAATGCTGTCGCATTCAATTGGAAATATTCAAATAATTTTTTGTTGAAATCTAAGAATTTTTTGTTGAGTTTCCAATTCATTTCTCTGATGTAAATTCCATTTGAGAATTTATTTTGACTGTATTGTTTCAAGAATTCAGATGTTGGTAAAATTGATTTTGGAAATCCTTTAGGTACATATTTTAATGGATTTGATTCTTCCTTTTCATGTTTTCCTGCTTCAATGACAACACAATCACCTGTGATATCACACATTGGATATAACCATGGAGTTCCTCTTAAAGAATTTGATATGAATTGAATTGCTTGTCTTGTAGTTCTCACATTATCTGCAACTGTTCTAATCAACATAATGCTATTTAACCCAGGGTGTTCTTGATTAGCGGCAGCACTTCTTAAAATATCAACGGCCATGGTATAGCCATGAGTGTTTAAAGCTGTAATTGAACCAACTAGTCCAGGAGCAGTAGCTGAGACTATTGAATTTCTTCCGTCAGTTGGATGATAAATGATCATCAAATTGACATTTTGAAAAACTCTTCCTGTTTTTAATTGAAAATCTCTTCCAAAGAAAATATCTTCTCCACTTTTTGTTGCTTTACCTTTGATTCCAAAAGCATCACAAGCAACTGTTGGTTCAAATAGTTTTTTTTCTGTATTTAAAACATGCATAAATTCTTTATGATATTGTAATTGTTGATTTTCTTTTGTCAACAAGAATTCCTTAACAGCTTTAATGAATCCAAAACCTGTATAAGCATTTGTCATCATCCAGTCGACCCCATAATTCAATGTAATGGCTTTATCCATTGTAACTGATTTTACACCTTGTTTTTGTAACGAATCAACAATACCTTTCATTTCATCAATTAAAGATTTTGGAAACATTGTTGGATGAGCATCAATTGATTTTTTAAAACTTTGTGTTGAACTTGTAATGAGAAATGATTTTAAAAGATGCATAAAAGCTCTAAACCATGGTTTATTTCTGTATTTTTCAACTAGATCAAAACTAATTAGTTCTGGAACAACATATAAAAGATAGTCATTGAACATCTGTACTGTTTGATTTTTAGTTAACATACCCCGAAGCTAAAAGATGTCAGAATTTGAGTTAATTTACGTATCCCATTTCATAACCACTTCCTTCCACATATAATACATATTTTGGTTGTTTTGTGCTCAAAGTAGTTGCTGTTTTGTGAGCTGCATAAAAACCTCTTTGACCTTTGAATTCCACTTGAGTTTTGATAGTGTATCCATCTTTTTCAAATGCTTCTATGATTTCTTTGGTTGTTTTTTTTGATTCTGTCAAAGAGATCAACAAACACAACACAAGCACAAATAAGAAAAGTCTGAACATTTTGATTGGCTATTGAAGAATCAAAATGATTGGTTACATGATTTAATCCTTTTGGGTTTCATATTGTATGTAATTAAATTACTAGCTTTAAGTTCATTTCTCAAACTTGCTCTTATTGGTCAAATTTCGGAGTTAAAATGGACTTTGTTTGTGTAACAGGTGGATCTGGATTTATCAGTCTTCATTTAATTATTCAACTTTTAGAAAAAGGATATCAAGTAAATGCAACTGTCAGAAGTTTAGAAAACAAAAAAAAAATTTCTTTTCTTTTATCATTAGCCGAAAAATATCCAAAGAATTTAAAACTATTTGAAGCAGATTTATTAAAACCATATAGTTTTGATGAAGCAATCAAAGATGTTTCTATAGTTTACCATGTTGCAAGTCCTTTCCTTCCTTCTTCGAAAGTGGAAAATCCAGAAAAAGATTTAATTGAACCTGCTTTAAAAGGAACAGAAAATGTTTTAAATTCTGTTTTAAAACAAGGAGTTAAAAAAGTTGTTATTACTTCATCAATTGCTGCAACTTGTAGTATAATCTCTGTTCAAGAAGGTGCGACTATTGATGAAACAGTTTGGAATACAACCTCAACTATGGAAGAATCAGGAGGTCCATATAGAATCTCTAAAACAAAATCAGAAGAATTTGCAACTAAGTTTTGTAAGAAGAATGAGATTCAAATGATTGCCATCAATCCAGTTTTAGTTTTAGGAGAAACTCTTCATGGTGATTTTTCTTTAAACACAAGTTCAGATTTTATTAGACAAATGATGGATAATTCATTGTCTTCAGTTTCTTCAATATCTATTGGATATGTTGATGTGAAGGATGTCGCAAAATCTCATATTTTGGCAGCTGAAAAGGGATTATTTGGGCATCGTTTTATTATCAGTGAATCTCAATTAAGTTATGTTGATCTTTCAAAGGTACTGAAAAGATTATATCCAAATTATCCAATTACACAAAAAATTGATGAATCAAAATATCCAGACTACAAAATTGACAATTCAAAGAGTAAGAAAGAGCTGGGATTACAATACACTCAATTAGAGGTATATTTAACGGAAGCTGTTGAATCATTGATTAAATTTGGTTACCTAAATAAAATTTGAATTCGAACAATTGTTGCGACTTGCAATGAAAAAAGAATTTTGCAAATTAGGTTGACATCTGCAACACATTTTGGTATTTAATTCCTTTTTATTCAATGAATTATAACTGGGAGTTTGGTCTAGTGGTATGATTCTCGCTTTGGGTGCGAGAGGTCCGGGGTTCAATTCCCCGAACTCCCCTAATTTTTTTTTTTTTATAAGTTTTGAATCACTCACCAAAAATTGATCTAAATACACGTTTCGAGTGGAAATGATGTGATTGGCTTGTTCCTCCCTTGTATTTCCCTGGGAATCTTTGAAAGTTGGGCGAACAATAAAAACATATCAAGTCTTCCACTAAGATGGTAAAAAAGAAAAAGCTTGATTCAAAATTAAAAAAGACCAAAAAAAGCTTACAACACTCCCGGTTCCCAGGTGGTCTCCCACCCTAGTACTAGGAGAGCCTGTAGGAGTTTAACTTCGCAAATCGGACGGGATGCGGTGTATTCTCCTAAGTATGGCCGTAAGCAATAGTGAAAGTTTTTATTACCAACAGATCAGCAAAAGAAACACTTTTTTTTTTTTTGGAGTGAATTTGATTTATTAAACTAAATTTCATTTCAAATAATCTTAAAATTCATACATTTTGTTGGACACATTTTCTTTGCAACAAGGACATTGATTTTCATGTTCCAGATCAAAGCACTTTGGACAAAATTTGTGATCACATTTCAATCGAATTTTGACTTCTTTGGAATCACATATTGTACAAGATTCCATTTCTTCATGTTGAAACTCAGCATGAAATGTAGTTTTAATTTTGTCCAGTGTTAATTGGATAACATTTGTCCTGATCTTTTCAGTCAATTGCTCATCTTTTTGTGTAAATTTTTTTGGTAAAATGGAAAGTATTTGAGAAAAATCATCAGAAATTTCATCATTTTCATTTGAAGTTGCTAATTCGAGGTACTATCACAATTTAAAATTCGTCAATTGTTACTGGTTTAAAAGTCGTCATTACTCGAAAAGTTGTCGCAGATTCACTGTTAAAAAATTAATCAATCATTGAATTCAAACCCTTTTAAATTTCTGATTTTCTTTCCTAAAGAACCGATTTGTCCATATTTCTGAATTTCAATAATTTGGTTCTCATCTTGTCTGATAGACTTCCTTCCAGATATGAATTGATATTTTTCAATATTACCAAAAAACTTTACCAGGAGTACTTGAAATTCGAGGTGGATTCAAAATCACCATCAAACCTCTGTTTATTTTTAAAAAAGAAAATAGACCAATAAAATCAACTTAATTTTTTGAACAAAACAAAATAACCGGAGAAATGGACTATCTGTTGACTGTTATCAAAAATAATAAAATAGCTATAAGTTTGATTATTTTTCTTGGACTTTATAATTTATGGAAAAAATACCAAAAAATACCACTAAAAAGAGATTTTAATTATTGGATTGAAACTTTCAAAAAATTACCAATTTCAAATCCAACAAAAATAAAAAAAGAATTTGAAATTTGCAAATTTAAAGAACCACAACAAATTTTAAAACATTTTGACAACAAAATTAAAAGAGGTTCAAACAACTCAAAATGTATCATGGGTTATTTCTATCATTATGGAATAATTGTCAATAAAAATGAAAAAATTAGTTTAAAATATTTTTTAGACTCAAAGGATTATAAATATAGTCAATTTTTTTTAAAGAAAATTTTTGAAAATGGACTTGGTGTTAAAAGAGATTTTGGAGAGAGTTTGAAGTATTTAATACTTGCTGCGGAAAATGAACATGATGAAGCTCAAAATATGTTAGGTTGTTTGTATTTCAAACCATCTGAAAATTATACAGATTTAGTTTCACAAGATGATGAAAAAGCCTATGAATGGTTTATCAGATCAAGTGAAAATGGCAATTCAAATGCATTGACAAATTTAGGGATTTTGCATGAGAAACATGAGGAATTTGAGAAGGCTGTCAAATTTTATGAAAAATCAGCATTTCAAGGAGACAAAGAAGGATTGTTTAGATTAGGTTTATGTTATAAAAATGGAACAGGAGTTGCAAAAAATATCCCTTACTGTTATAAAGTATTTATTAAAGCAATTGATTTTGGTGATTCACAATCAATGGTTCATGTTGGTGAATTGTATGAAAAAGGTCAAGTAAAAGGTAAACCAAATCAAGAAAAAGCATTCGAATGGTACAAACAAGCAGCAAAAAAAAATGATCCAAATGGATTGTTATCATTAGGAAGATGTCATGAACAAGGTATTGGAACGAGAAAAAGTCAAAAAGAAGCATCTACTCAATATGCAAAAGCTCTTCTCCTAGATCCAAAAATTGAATATGAATCATCACTCTTTAAATCACTGAAAAATGAAAAATAATGTTTATTTGAATCTAAAAAATAAATCAAAACATGTTGTAACTCTGATACTTTTATAATATTTTTTTGATGCCCATTGAACTTCTTTGTCAATTACATATTTAATATCACAATATCTGAAAATTAATGGAGTTTTCTTGATGACTTCCATGATGAGATTTTTATCTTTAGAGATATATTTTGATGCATGTAGTAAACCAATTGCATTTGGATTTTTGGAAAAGGCTTCTAAAACATCATTGTCAAATTTCAAGTCTGGATGAACAAAATGATAAGCTTCTCCATCATTTTTTATAGCTTCTAATACAAATTCCTTATCATTTCTCAAATTATTGGAAGCATATTTTAATGAAATCCCACTAATTTTCACTGCTGCTGACATTAACAACTTACTATCGATAAATGATTTGGAAGCATATTCTACTGCTTTTTTGTACGTTTTTAATGCTTCAAAAATCAAAAAATCATTTTCTTGAATTAATTTTTGATCTGTGAACATTATTGATCTTCCATTATTTTCTATTGCAAGTTTAACAATCTTCATATCATTTTGGAATTTTTTCAAATCTCGAAGGGCAACTCCATTTTTTTTAACAATTTCTTCAGCAAATTTGGCATCATTTATTTCTTTGTAGCAATAACTTAAAGCATCTGCATTTTGTTTTACAGCCTCAGATATCACTGTTTGTGTCCTATATTCTTGAGGAACAAAACGTAATGCCAATCCATTACTTTTAACAGCATCCAGAAATATTCCATCAATATTTTTATACGTAGAATATCCTAGTTTTCCTAACAGCATTCCATCACATTGAATCGCAGCTTGAATGAATTTCGTGTTACATTTCAAGAATCCAGGCAAAAAGTTAAAATTATACCCACATTTTTGAACAGCAATCAAAGCCATTTCATCAGTAAACTCTATTTTCTTCATTGCATCCGAAAAATGTTCTGGGTACTTGTTAACGAATTTCAAAAGAAATTGTTCATCTTTTAGAAATTTTGGGTCACAATCAAATATTGCTTTTGGATAATTTGTCATTGCCAACCAACAGAATTCTTCATTTTTTTTATATTTTCCTGGTAAACTGTAAAATATTGATCCATCAATTTCCAGACCTTCAAGCAACAAATTTTCTGATATTAATTCTTGTTGTGTTCTGGATAATTCCGGATAAATTTTTGGTTCTATAAGGAAAAATTCAGGTAACTCTTCATCTTTTATATTCGTTTTTATGACGACAAATAGTTCTGGATGATGTTTCATCAAGGATTTTGCAACATCTGGGTGGTAAGGTATTTTTTTGATGATGTCTGGGTTTAGTTTGACAACTTCACTTTGGAATTCTGGGTGTTGAACAAATTCTGAAGGAAGACTTAAAAAGTTTTCAACTGAACTACAAGCAAAAGTCAAAGTTTTCATTGATAGTTGATCAATCAAAACCACCCAATAAAAATCATAAGAAATAAAGAATTTAATCGATTTTTACACAAAAAACTGAAGATTTAGAGAATATTTGAATTCAATTTTTTTTTTTGATAAAATAAAACATATGCTGATGGTGATTGAATATCTCTAACATTTCTCACAATTGAATCATCAAAAACAATCCATTCATTATTTTCATTTTTACAGCTTGAAACATAATGTCCACCTTGTAAATTACCAAAATGATGAATTACAGATTTCAACTCATATTCATCATGAACTTGATCATTTATTGAATACTGATTTAAATGTAAATTCAATGGTAATTCTACATTTTGATTCAATTTCTTCAAATCATAAGTAAACCTACATAAATGAAGAATCAAGATATTTGGTGTTTTTTTCAACATAACTTTTTTCATTCCATCCGTTTTTGATTTACATTTTTCACAGTAAATTTGATTTGATTTGATCATTGATTCTTCTTTAAAAAAATTATCAAGACATTCATTGACTGTTGAAAAATGTTGAGAATCCATCAATAACGGAAGTGAGATATCAAGAAATTTCTCTTCTTTTATTGTTTCATTTTTACATTTCAAGCATTTGGTGATGTTTTCAAATTTCCCACCAAATATTTTTTCAATTTCTGTTTCTGATGCATTTGAGTGTTTTAAGTTTAAATTCACGTGTTCCAAGAAGAATTTCAAAAATTCATGACTATCATGCTGTCTTATAGAATGTAAATAATTTCAATAATTTTACCCGAAATCTTCGAAAAATGGATAATGTTTAATAAATGTAGAATGAAAGGCTTTTGGTGAAATAGAAAAATATGAATTTTTGAATTGTTCGATTAAATTATAGAATTCTGTTAGTAAATCATCTTTTTGAATTGTTTCTTCGTTGAAAATTTTTGTGAACTGTGGAATATTGATTAGGCACTGTAAACTGGAATTCATAAAACACTTTATAAAATAAAAATGAAATAATTTGTTACTGTATTTCCTAGGTTTATCAGACCGATTTTTTTGGAATGAACAAGGTTTTTTTTCAAAGTATTTGTCAATTGGTTCAGTCTTCGAAGAGTTGTTTGGTTCATTGAAGTTGTTTGATTGGATAATTAAATGTTCTGGAATTTGAAGTCGAACATCGAATATATAGCACAACATCATTTTGAGCTTCAACAAAATGAAATAAATTTATATCAAAAGGAACTCATGTTCAAAATTGTTTCTTTTTCTAATTTATCTTTTTCATTCGTGTATTTCTAGAAGAAACATTAGTCGGACAATTTTCAAATGTTGCAGTGTTAATTTTCATTGAAGTTAAAGGTCTGGTGTCCAAAACCATTAAGTAAGTGGGGGGCCTTTCCCGAATTGACATATCAAGGTTTTTTCATTCTGATGAGCTGAGAACATCGGTTTTCCTCTCCACATGACCATCTTGATTTTTTTCATCAAAAAAAAGGAATTTTCCCGTTTTTCAAATTCTCCAATACCTAAATTTTTTCTTCCCATTTCTCCTCAGAAGTCAAAATTTAGTGTTTCATTAAAAGAAAAAAATTTTACACCCAATAAAAATTCTCCATAATTCGACCAATGATGAACGTAAAATGGTCCAGAGGTTTGAACGTTTATTTCTTGTTAAAATGAAAAAAGTATTCCATTTATCCTCTCACATTACTAATTTTTTTGTTTCCTTTTTCAATTCAAACTGAACCATATTTTTTTTTTTCATGGAATGTTGAAAAAAAAATAGCTAAAAAAATAAAAAAAAACATGCAAGGATTGATTAAGAATGGAGTTGGTGAAACCAAGATTAAGTTGATCGTATGATGTAATGACGCTGAAGTTCTTGAACTATTTAACACCACATGTTCAGATGATTTAATGATATTTTGTTCCCTGCTGATACCCAAACCTTGTTACCAAGTAACACCAATTTCCAAATGCATCAAGCTGTTCTAAACAGTATTTCATCAGCAATGAAGAAAATTCTCAATATACATGTCAAAAACATCAACAAATTGCAGATTTAGTTTTGATCATGGCAATCACGGTCACAATCCTTGTTTTTAGTAATGAGTTTGAAAAGAAATGATGGTTTTTGGACAATGAATGTATTGACTTACAGGTGATCATTGCTCATAAATTGACCAAGACCAAAATCACTTTATTGTGTAATTTGGAAATTATAATATGGAAGACATAAAAATTACTTTAAATAGTAAATATAAAATGGTCGAATTTAAAGATATCAAAAGATGTTGTCAAAAATGTTATTTTACTTTGAGACGTGAAATTGCAATATTTGAAAAAAATAAAGGTATCTTTAGGATCTGGGTATATGGAAATTATTAAGTTACAAAGATATCAGAAGAATAAGATTTTATGCTTGGTTGATATCGTTCATATTAACACAAACAACAGACTATAGTTATAAAATAATTAGACAACTATTAGTATCTATTTTAAAGAACAAACATTTATTGGGTTAGCAAATTTATTATTGAAAAATAAAAAAAATAACAAAAACAAAGAACAGTGATTTACTAGATAATTACGTTAAATTTAAACATCATTTTTTTTTTCATTTAATAAATTCATTAATTTTTGATTTGTTCTTCCTGTTCATTTAGTTTAATTTCATGAACGGATTTTGTTCGATTTAAATCTTCTTTGAGATCATTGATATGAATCAATTCAATGGATGAACCACAACAATTTGATTTCTCAATTCTTCGTGTGAATTCGACTCCAGCTGTGATCATAGGTGCTAAAAGAGATGACAAACATGTCAGTGAACTTAATATAATCAAAACTACAATTTCTGATTGCATTCTATATATTAAACAAATAATAAAAGTTATTTTTCTTTAAAATTTCATCTTTTTTAAACTGTCAGTGATATAATCCATGTTTTTTTATATTTTTTTCTTTTCTTTGTCTTCAGGTGTTGTGCATTGCCATAATAAAAATCATAAACATTCTATTGTTGATACTAGAGACAAATATTATTATTTGGAGAAGTAAATTTTATGTTTCAAAAAGTTTCATTAAAAAAACTGATAAACAAAAAAATGAGGTAATTAAATCAAAAAATTTCAACATTAAAAAATTTCAACCAAGAGTAAGTAAGAAAGAGAACGAAGATGTAAGCTCAAACCCAAATTTCTTTGTTGCATGCTTTGTTAACTTTGTATTTTAAAGAAAGCTTCAAGTTTTGTATTAATAAAATTTTAATTATTTAAGAAAGTTCGTGTAAATTTTGTTGTGATGTGCTTTGTTCTTTTTTTTTTTTGAACTGAATTTCGGAATTAGGTGAATTGGAAAGTGAAAAACGAAAAATGATTGGATCACGGAAATAAAATTTTTGCGGGTATTTTTTTTTGAGCCAATCAGAAATCATCAGAAATTCCTATAAATAGGAGACTTTTTGGATAGAAAACAAAATCAAAATGAAGTGGAGAGAAATTGATGAAAAAAAGCTTGCATTAAAAAATGGAATTAAGTTGTCCATCAGAAAAAGTGATGAAATTTTCGAAAGCAATGGAAAGTACAATGTAACTATCTTGGTAGTTGAATACCCAAACAATCTCCAAGGCTCTGGTGTAGATGTTGTCGTTAGTTGTGGAGGAAATGAATGCACTTATCTCTCAAATACCTTTTGGCATGGTTCTAATGTATTTGAAATTCCACTTTGTTCTAGATGGAAAAAAGATTATGTAAAAATTGATACTTCAAAGTTTAATGATATTAAATAAATATTGTTAAATAATTTTATTTTAAATTCTATATATTTGATCGATCATTTACTTTAAAACTATAAAAAAATTATGAAAATATTTTGATTGCATTTTTTAGAAACATTTAAAAAAATCTTCCAAGTTTTTGTCATGAAGATAGTACTTAAACTGCTTTGTGAACTTTTTTCCGAGCAATAAATTCATTTCTGAAACAAATTGTTTTCTCTCATCTTCAGTTTGTTTTTTCAATTGTAACACAAAAAAATTAAATAAATTTGCATTATTAACAATGTTGTAATTTGAAACATAATAAATTCCGCTAGATAAATAATCCATTATATATTTGGTCAATATTTTATTTTGAATGGTTTGTATTTTTCAGGTGCTTTTCCAAAATAATATTTTTCATTTTTTTTTGCTGTTGTGTCAACCAAAATAAATGAAAAATCTTCTTTTGTGTTATCATCAATAAATTCTTCAATTTCATTCTTTTTTTTATCAAGCATAAAGTTTTTACGAATCGCATCTATTGTATGTTCATCAGTTACATTAAATGTAATAAAAAATCTTGTGCATTTTCTCAATAAAGGAGGAACAGCATAAATATGTTGTGTGATGAAAATAATAGTTATGTTTGGGTGTCTGTATAAAGAAATAATTTTTTCAAATTTTGAACTTTTAAATTGAACAGAACCAATACAATCATCAAATACAACAAATGCAGGAGGAGGATTTTTGTCAGTATTACTTTTAGTCTAATTTGAAATAAATTTATATTCTTATATTATAGAATGTTGTCAATTGGTCAAAGAATAAACAAAGATGCAAAAGCCATAGCTTATATAAGAGGTGGAGAAAATGATGGCAATGTTGTTTTTTTAAATAACGATAATTTAGATGCAACTTTGGAAGAAAAACAAAAATATGAAAAATTAAAAAATAACAAAAATATTGATATTTATGAACATCTCACCGAAACTGAATTAAGAAAATTAATGAAACAAGTTTGTGGTCAATCAATAAGATTAACATCAAAAGATTATAAAATACTCAACAAATTATTAACAGAAAATATTGAACCTCAAGATGAAAGATTAAAAAAAATGTATGATTTATTGAAAAGTGAAATTCAATCAAAACCTGAAGAAAATAAAGAAATTATTGTTTATGATGGATTTATACAACAAATACCAAGGAAAAATGATGATGGAAATATAATTTGGAGACAATATGTTGCCGCACCTTCAGAAAGTGGAAAATCAACTTATTTAGCGTCTTTAATTAAAGAATACAAACAATTAAAACCAAAAGCAAATATTTATTTATTTTCTGATACTCCAAAGGATGAAAAAATTGATAGATTGGGAATTATAAGAATTTTATTAGATGATGAATTAATTGAAAATCCAATTGAAGCTGATGAATTAATGGGACCGACTGAAGCTGACCATCATTCTCTTGTAATTTTTGATGATATTGATAGTATTATTGATAAAAAATTATTTAAACAAGTTTCTGCTTTAAGGGACCAAATTTTACAAAAAGGAAGACATCATTTTATTAGTTGTATCGTAACCAATCATAAATTAACAGATTACAAAAATACTGCAATTATCCTTAATGAAGCGCAATAAATCACCTTATTCCCGAAAGCAACCAGCAAACATCATTTTCATTACATATTATTCACATATTGTGGAATGTCAAATGATGAAATTGATAGAGCATATAAATTACCAACAAGATGGATTACAATATCAAAATTATTTCCAAGATACATAATGTATCAGTCTGGTATCTATGTGCTTTAAATTGAATACATAGATTTTATTAATTTTATTTTATTATATTAATATATAATGAAACAAAAAACTTCAAAATATGTTGTTATGTCGTTGGGTGGGGGTAAAAAATTGAATGATGCTTTAAATAATTTAAACGCTAAAAGGCATTACAAAAATTTGAAAAAATATTATAACGAAGCAATTAAAAATAAAGTCATTAAAGATGAACTTACATTGGAGAATTTAGAATTGTTTTATGATGTTTTAAAAAAAGAATTGAAAAAACCAAATTTGACTGAAAAAAGGAAAGATGCTTATGAAGAAATAGATGCTCAATTAAAAGTATTGATACCTGAATTAAAAAAAATACAAAAAGAAGACAATGAAGAATATGAAAAAATGAAAAATCAAATGGGCAAGCTGGGGAATGAAAAAAATGCAAAAGAAACAATTGCAAATGTATTAAAAAATCAAAAAAACAGAAAGGAATTAAAAAAACTGATTGGAGAAACAAAGGCAAAAAAACAATCATAACAATCAACTAAAAATGGTGATTCAGATGAAGAAACAATTGGTGTTCCAAAAACAAATGATTTAACAAGTCTTGAAATGTTAATAGAATATAATAATATTCTTGGAAAAATAAAAAATATTCATGATGACGCGGTAGACGAGTTTCATTTATTTGATAACATGATAACAAATTTTGAAAAAGAAAAAGATACTAATAACAAAAAAGATATTGCAGAAAAAATAGGAGAACAAGATTTTGTAATAAAGGAAAAAATTGAAAAAATGGATGGATTGCTCACTGAAGTAAATAATAATGTTGATAATGTAGTTAAAGGACTCATTAAAGATGTTGATGATATGGTATCTAATAGCGCTTTTTCTGAAAATGCTCCTAAAAGTATGTCTGTCCCTAATGAAATTATAGATTTTGTGGATGAATTTTCAAAAATTATTAAAATACCTGTTGCAACTGGGGGACAAAAAAAACAATATAAAGAACACTTAATTTTCATTAAAAATGTATTGCAAAATTTTAGAAGAGACTATTATGAACCTGTAAATCTTGCTTTTGAAAAATTAAAGTTAGTATTTGAAAAAAGAAGAAATGATATGGTTCAATATGTTAAAGAAGATGATAATGACAACAAAAAATCTAAAATAGAACCAGAAACAAACTTGACAGAAAATCAACTTAAAAACATAAAAGAAACATTACCGAAAGAAGATTTAATAAAAGTTATCAGGAGAAGACATCCAAATCTGAAAAAAGAAGATTTAAACAGTATGTTTGTTGAAGATTTAATACAAATCAATCATCAATTGGGAGTGAATTTATTGGATTTAAATATTTTAAAAGTTCCAAAAAATGCAACAAAAGAGGAAAAAGAATTAATTGAAAATCTTGAAAATATTAGAAGACAAAGAGAAGTTGAAGCAGAATTTAAAAAATTAAAATCACAAATTGATAATGATGAAGTAAAATCGGAAAAAGAAAGAACTGACCAAAATTTAAAAACTGCCGCAAAATCTTTGATTAAAAAGCAAACATACAAACCGGATAGAGTTAATACAAAAAAAATGGAAAATAAAAAACCAAAAGATGAAAAAAAATTGAAAGAGCAGTTGCAAAGATATTAAAAGATGACACTCCAGTTATCAAATTAAACGATGAACAAATTCAAGGAATGGGTAAAGACGGAGCTTTAGCCCGAGCGGACCCTCTCGGTAAAATGAAAAAATCAAATCCTTATATGGAATTCTTAAAAGATTTTAAAGAAAAAAATGCAGGAATGTATAACAACAAGGAAATGCTAAAACAAGCAGGACATGCTTGGAATATGTTAAAGGGAGGCTGTGATTGTCAAATAGACATTGAAGGTGGTTCGTCAATGAAAAAGTCAAAAGATAACAGAAGAATGAATTACCAAGATGAGAAAAAATTAGATTGGAAAATTGCAAGTAATATTGAACCTGAGCAACAAGATGGAATTTATGATTTTCCAAATGAATTCAAAGATGAAAAACAAGGTTTTATACCTACTATGGAAGTTGAAAATAATTTAGCTAACAGAATCAAACAAAATATTAGAAATCCAAATGAAGGAGAAAGAAAGCTAGCTTTATTAATGCATCAAAGAAAGAAAAAACAATTGGGAAATTAATATATATATTAATTATATATGAATACAGAAATATTTGATAACTACATTGTTGTAAAAAAACCAACTTCAATTGATGATAAAGAAATGGATGTTATATCAATTGGAACTATGGAGCAAACAAAAGATGATTTTAGTGATTGTAAAATACTGCAAGAATTTAATAATTATTTGCAGGTGTATGATAAAGAATGTGATTTAATTGTCAATATTTACCATTACAACAAAAATAATATACATTATGGTTTGTTTCTTCATATTTACCCAATTGATGTTGTTGAAAAGGTTTTGAATAATTTAAATAATCATTTAACTGTGTGCTGTGATTGTTTGCTTGATAATGATGGCAATGAAATTAAAATTAATAATTATCCTGATGTTCTTGGTTTGACATCTGATGAAATATTGAAAGGTGGAAATTTATTCAATTCAGTTGCAGAACTGTTTAAAAATGGATTTAATAGGGTGAAAAGCTTAATTACAAATCCTATCAGACTTGACACGCCACCTTATTATCGAACTTTTTTGGAAAACTTTGGAAATTTATCAATTGAAAGTATTTTAATTTGTAAAATACCAATCCAAGAAACATTTAATGTAATTTTAAATGCTGTGAGTTTTGAACAATGGGATAGAACCAAATCAAAGTTGAATTACGACTCTATGTATCATCTTTTTATGATATGTAAATTAGTTTCTGGTCAATATGTGAGGGTAGAAAAGAACGAAATTTTAAGCATCAATTTAGTTGAACCATCAAGTTATCAAAAAGCAAAATCAATTCATCTTACTCATTATCGGGAAGTTGTCCCTTTTAATCTCAATCAAATGCACCAGAGAGCATTGAATGCAGTTGGAAAAGAAAGATTGTATTTATATCGTGGAGATTCAACAAATTGTCAATTATTTATTAACGATTTACTTGAAAATTCGGGATTGATGAATGACGAAATTAAAGGATTTGTGATGCAACGGGCTGGAGACTTAATTAATTCGTTACCAACATTTGCACAAAAATTTATTCAAGGAGTTACAGATGTATCTGGTTTCTTTAATCATGTGTTATATGGTGCTGGTTTAATGCAAAAATATAAGGTTAAAAATAATAAATTTGGTGGAAGTTTAATGTATTTATAATTAATATTGTTGAATTAAATAATATTAAATGAAAAACTTTAATTTTTCTTAAAAATTGGAAATAAAATACTTTATTTTTTAATCCATTCTTCAAAAAGTTCTTTTAGCTTTTTGAGATCCTTTCCAAAAAAAATGGGTTCAACTGAGTTTTTAGTTGTTTTATTCGTACATGACGATTTAAGAATTCCATTTTCATAGTTTTTCTTGTTGATAGTAAAGTTATTCTGTTTTCCCCAATACCCGAATTCTTTGATTTAGTTTGGTGACAAAATAGCTATATATTCAAAAATTTTTTGAATTGATTCAATATCCCCTGAATGCTTTTGTGAGAAAACAACAATAAAAAACAAAACATTATCCCTTCTGTAATAATCTGATAATTTCAAATCTCCAGATAATTGAATCTTTGCAGAACCTGACTTAGAAGTAGTTGAAACTTTACACTCAAAATAAATAACTTTATCATTAATCAAAATGTAAGCATCGTCTTCATATCAGATGTCACTTGGCTTTTGTGAATAAACCACTTTGTATGATTTACGTTCAGAAAAGCTTGATGAAACATGATTTTGCCAACCTCATCATCAGATAGTGATTCTTTGTAATCCTTTATTGACTTCGCCATATTTTTTTCTTCATCTAGCTCAGATAAAGTTTTCAATTCTTGATCTGGGTCTTTTTTCAGGATAAACAGAGTAGTTTTAAGCTCATTAAGTTTGTCAATTAGTTTTTCAATCTCGATTTCAGTTTTTGTTATTTCTTCTTCAGTTTTCTTAATCTCATTTTGTTTACTACTGTCGTCTGTCATTTTGACCAGTTGTTCTATTTTTATTCTACGTGGTCCAATCAAAATATTGAAAACAGGTGTTTTTTTTCTTAAAAAATTCAACATTTTTTGATGTTTCTTTGTTTTCAAATGAAGATATTTACCACTTGTTGTGTATTTGCCACCACAAAGTTCACAAACATGCTTTTCTCTTGCTTTTTCATTCAGTTTTTCTTTATTTAACTGTTTATAATTTTTCATGTATTCTTGTATGTTTTCTGTTTTTCTTTTCGGAATTTCAATTGGTTCGCTTCTTGGTATGTCAGTGTTATTTTCCATTCTATATAATAATAGTATATAATTTAATATATTTAATGAAGTTTGACAAAATTTATTTGGAGCTGTAGAAAAATTTGATTCATATTTTGTTTTCCCATTCTGTATTATAATATTTTTAATTTTAAACACCAATAATAATTTCATAATGTCTAAACATAAGGAGATTGAGAGGTATTGACAAATAAAATTTTATTTTATATTTCATTCAAATTTCTGAACACTTTAATTGTCTTCCGAATTAAGCAAAGCATAATCACGGTGATTTGGATGGGACATAGGCTCGGAAACAGAATTTAAATTTTTAGATTTCTTTGAAAAGTAAGCAACAAAACCTTCACCCAAAAAAATAATTAATCTTGCCAGTAATTCAAAAAATCCAAGCATTGCTAAAATCCAAGAAACTAATTCATTAAATGAATATCTTGAATATTCTGTTTTTTCAAAATATTGACGATTTGGAGTTAATCCGAAACCGATAATATTTGAGGAATTGCCATAAAATTTCGGATTTTGGACTCCATTTATTTTAAAAGTATATGTTCTCACTTCTTCATATTTTAGAAAGTCCAAATTGAATTTCTTTTTCAAGTAATGTCTTATTGTCACAGAAATTTGTAAGTTTAAGAAAAATTTAGCTCCAACAAGAACCCCAGATTGCATAATATCTGAAATTCATTTTTCTAAAGTTGAATTATTTCTGTTTGCAACTGTTAGAAGTATTGCACTTGCATCAGTTTGGAAGAGCCATATCAATTCCAAATGGTCAGGTGTAAAAAAGTATTGGGTGCACATTCTCGTATTATTTTGTGTTCCACGGTATTTCCAATTCAAACAATATTTTTCTTTTGGAGGATTACATATCTTTGGTATAACTTCATATTGTGGTTGAGCGGAACAAATAAGAATATCTTTTGGAAATAAAAAGTCTTTTAGACTTTTAAATTCTTTTAGTTCTGTTTTCCAAATCGTATTTTTACTATCTTTTGCTTCTTCATATATTTTTATTTGCCAAATAGAATAGACAATCCACACACCAAGAAAAAAGCAGTGAATCAACACTTTCCAAACAAATTTCATAAATTTGTAGCCAATCAAAATCAGAATTATTGGAAATAAAAAAATGAAAAAAATCTCTTATAATTTAAGGATTACTACTTGGATAATCAATTCAAAATAAAAATTAATTTGATTGGTTATTTTTTCAAACTCGAGTTTCAATTTTCCTTCGTTTCTGTTGGACAATAATTTTTCCGAAAAATTTTGTTGTTGACATTTAGTTGCCAGAAATACTCCCAATAATTGTTGCCGACATTCAGTTACCAGTTTTTATTGTCTGGTCATTTGGTAGGTTGGTCAGCTCTTAAAATCCTTTCCTGTAAAATTGACCATTTTTTAAAGGTTTCAGATTTTCCTAAAACCACCTTACCATTTTACCACGAATTTTATTTTACCAGTTTTTATTTTCCGGTCATTTGGTCAGGTGGTCGGACCACTTAATCCTTCCCTGTAAAATTAACCATTTTTTCAAAATTTTATAAAATTCCAAAAACCACCTTACCATTTTACCAGTTCCTTATCTTATTCCTTTTTGTTATAATTTAATTGGTAAAATGGTAATTGTAAATTAAAGTAATAAATTAAATGTTTCAATTAGATTGGAGTTATTAAATTGCTCAAGGCGAAGCTGGAAGAGAAACCGTCAGGTTTTGAATTTCCCCCTTTTCGTAAATAAAATTTATTTTATTACTACGAGTCCTGCCACACACCAAAATTTGCATCTGCTGAAACATCTGGTATTGTGTATATTCTATTACTTGCTGGTTGTGCAACATTTAATGTTGTTGTAGTTCCTGTTTCTGCTGGTTGAAAAACCATTTGATTGCTTGGAGAATTTACATTCAAATATCCTTTAATGAAAACATTTACAGTATTTGTCGAACCACTTCCTAATTCAAATGGTAAAGGAGTTGATGTACCATAATCCAGCCTTCAAATCTTCCTCTTGAATTTGATCTCATAGACATACAAAGAACTCTATCACTACTAATGCCACTATTTTGTATTTCAAGTTGGCAATCAGTTCCTCCAACAATTCTAACATTTCTCATAGCTACCCCAGATGATAATTCTAATGGATTTGATCCAATACCAGTTACACTGTTTGTCTGAATAGAATTAGCGCCAGTCACATTATTACTATCATCAATTGTAATTCCTGATGATTGAACTCCTCTGCTTCCGCCATCACCTCTCACAATTGTATTATCTGTGATTGTTGAAGATGATGAAACCATATTTGGAACCGAAACAGTTGTTGCTGTTAAATTTGTTATAATTGCTGAGTTAATTGTTGCATTTTCACAAGTAAAATCAGGTAAATTGTTAATATTTCCAATTGATTTAGACATTATATAATATTTGATTTGAAATTAATTTGTGATCATATAATATAATGTCAATTTTTGATAGTCTTTCACAATTCGGTTCTGTAATCGGAGATAGAGTAAATTCAGCTTTTGATCCAAAAAATCATGGTTTTCTTGATGGCAATTGGGATGATTTCCAACTTG
>JABLTG010000094.1:0-78596 GCA_016618085.1 Neovahlkampfia damariscottae
AAAAATGCTTCATTGGTCTCATTTTCAATTTCGTCAAACACTAAAACATCTTGCTCAAAAAGATTCTGTTCAAGTACACGAAGTTTCAGAACATTATACCAGTTGTACATGTGGATCATGTGGAAAAATAGATTGGAAACTTGGAAAAAAAGATCATTTCAATTGTAAATATTGTAATTTTTCTCTTCCAAGAGATTATAATGGAGCAAGAAATATATTTCTGATGAATATACAAAATTTTATTGGAAATCCAAAAACTGCCAGTACTGCTGGCGACGGTCCTATCCCGAAAGAAACCTTGATTTTAATGTCTGATTAATCAGAATGAACAGAAAAGTCAGTTTTAAGATAGCAGTGCCGGTAGAGAAATATAATAAGCGATCTACAAAGTTTGACTATGAAGTTCCAGAATTAAGAAGAAAATAGGGTTTCACCTTGGTCCAATTTTCACAATTATTTGATGAACGAGAATTTTTATTTTACATTTTTTTTTTTAAATGTTTTGATAAACCTCCACTTCTCAGCCATTTATTATCGATTCTATATTGAATTGTAGCCCCACAAGGACAATAAGTGCTGCGATCTGACATTGTATCAAATGTTTTAATTTTTTTTTCAGCTACTTCCACTGAATAATGTTGACCATAAGAACAAGTTTCATTGCCACATCTTTTTGGTAAATTAGATCTTATTTTATCTGTTGCAAAATTTTTCTTGATTGAAATTTTTGTCTCATTTTTTTTACGTTGATGTTTTCTTTTTTCAATTTTTTGCGGAATCAAGAACTGTTTTGATGATGAGATCACAACAAGTTTTTGCATTGGAAATTGTGGTTGAAACTGATATGACGAATAAACTTGGTTATAGTTGGTGTTTTGATGATGATGATGATGATGTTGCTGTTGTTGTTGTTGTTGTTCGGTTTTCAAGCATATTTCTATATCTTTTGGGTCTTCTAAAGTCGTCCATTGTTGGTCAATGTATGAGTCTTTTTCTGAATCAACAGGACTAACTAAGTAGTGTTCGATGTCAAAACAGCCGTTTTCTTCTTCATTGATTATGTAACTTGTCATTTTGTTTATTAAATTTGTTGATGTTTCTTTTTTTTTCATAGTCTTTTATAAGTAAATAATACGAATTTAATATAATTTAAAATAATTTATATTTAAGAATTTATTATAACTTATAATATAAATTATATTTCATTGACCAATCAGAATAAACCACTCATGTTGTGTGAATTCGGAGAAAGGAGTTGTGATTGGTCTGTGCCTTCCATTAAACGGAAAAATATTCACACATAAAATTAAATAATAAAAGTAATTTATTTTTGAAATTCTTTATTCTTCATCAGAAGGTAAAGCTCCAAGTTCGTCATCAAAGTCGTCTTCGTCTTCATCTTCATTAATGAAATCCGCTTTTGGTTTTGCATTATTTCCTTTGTTTTCAACATAAGAAATTAATTTTTCTGCAACACCAGCTCCTGCAATGATGTCTTTAATATCAGCACCACCATAATCTTCAATTTCAACTCAAAAGTTTAGAAAAACAAAATTTTTTTATTCATAAAAAGTCATTTTAAAATCAGTTGTTCTTTGATAATTAATATATTCACTTGTCAAGAAAAATCTTTGAAATGTATCTGATAAATTGATAACAACTTGTTTTTCAATTTTTTCAAATAAATCTTGTTTCAATTCAGGTTCATGTTGAAGTTTTGCAATAATTTCTTGACAAATTTTACGACCAACATTAATTTCAAGTTCAGATGCATCTCCATTTAAATAAGTATGATAAATCATCAATCCTTTTAATTGTTTATCTTTAAATGATTTAATTTTTTTATATTCTTGAACATCTTCAAAACATATTAAATTCTCAACAGAGAATTCAGATTCAGCATATGTTCGAAAAATCTTCTTTAACTCAATATTCTTTTTCTCTAATAATTGATACGCAAAATCTTTTTGTTTCACTTTTTTACCACCAAATAAACAAAGAGTGCGTAATTTAACATAAACAAATTTTGAAATAGTGACCAAAAGAACAAATATCGTTTGCATGAATAATAAATTCCATAAAGAGACTGTGGATAATGCTGCAATGATCAATTCTGCACCTGGTAATTGTGTTAAACCAAGATAATCAAAAAAAATTCTTGTCAAAAAAGTGAACAAAAAAACAGGTGCTGTCATTCCTAAACCCAAAAAATAAAGTTGAAATCTCAAGTAAAAAACATCCTCTTTCCATAAAATAAACAATCCTTGTTTTAATGCTTTTCTAATAGCCATAATAACATCAACAATAAATAAAATAATAATTCCAATAATGAGCATAGCAATGATTATGTTTTGTAAAATATAAATGATTGTTATTTTAATATTTTCACATCTAAAAGGATAAGGTGATGTGATTGGAATCACATAAAGAATAAAACCAAAAAACATCAAAAGAAGAGCAAATGCAATTGATATGACAACTTCAACAAATGACTTTTTCAAAAACTTCAAAATTCTATAAGACACCTTTAACTTTTGAGATTCATCTGATTTTTTTGAATCTACGTAAAGTGATTTCTTAGCATTCAAATTCCATAAAATAATATTTCTTCCTTGAAAGATAGGAATCAAAACAACAAGACTAACTTGCAATGGAATGATGATAAACATGTTTAAAAAACATGAATTTGTCATTCCTTCAATATCTGAAACTATTTGATAAAAATTACCAACAAGACCAACAAGTAAATAAAAACATGATAAAAAAGGTATATAACCGTGTAATTTTAAAGGATAATTGCATGAAAAAACTAGTGTTAAAAATAACAACAAAAATAAAAATAAAAGTGAAATGACATAAATTGAAGGATGCATCAATTCAATTCTTGATTGAACTTGCAAGTAATAATAATTATCAATCATACTTGTTGTTTTAATAGTAAGAGCGTCTGAGTATCCATCAGCAAAAATTGTGGCGTTTGTTGGATGATGAAACTCTTGAACAGCAAAAGTGACATATAAATTTCTCCATTTTTGTTTTATATCTGCAGGATCTGAAATATTCATATTAAAGTATTGGTAAAAATTTGTTTTGTTGAAATAGATGGCTGTATATATTTGTGATGGAAAATAGAGCAAATTAGCTTTAGTAGTCCAATCTCTTTCAAGTATAGCAGTTTTTAAATTATCATTTGTTATCAGTTGATGAGTTGGTCTGTTATCAATTCCAGACGGTACGTGACGGTGCGCAACTAATTTTGGTGTTTTGTATAATTTATAAATTAAATTTGGTGTTGTAGCGTTATAACCAAATGATAATGTGTGGTATCCATTTCTTGTACGTGACTCCATGACGAAAGCAATTGACTTACCAGAATTGACAATTCTGTATGAAACTCGCATGTTTCTTTGGTAGAAATCTGGCTCAAAACTGGATTTTACCCAAGCTATCAGTAAAAACAGGAAACAAAATGTCAACTGCGACAGTACGTTTGTCTTCATGTTTTTTTGTCTGGTAATTTTGATTGGATAATTGAATAACGGACTTGAAGAGAAAATAAAAGAAGCAATGAAAACTAGAATGAGTAGTATCAATTAAAAAAATAAAAATTTTGCACAAAAAAAAAAAATTCCAATGAAAAATGTTTTGGAAATTGAAGAATTAGTTTGATTGGCTATAAAAAAAAATGAATGAGGAAGTGGAACTTGAAGTAGATGAAATAAATCACGAAGAAGAAGAAGCTGGAACTTTAACTGAAACTTTTAATTTTGAAGAAGATGAACAGATCGAAATTGATTTAAATGAATTAGAAGCAAAAGAAAAAAAACCGGAAGTCGCTCCAAAAGAACCTATGGATACAATTTCCAAAAGGCTTTTAATTTCAAATATAACTGTTTTTATTTTCTTTTCCATACAAAGTTTAATCTTGGCGTAAAACAAAAAAAAAAATTAAAAAAAAAAGAATTGTTGGTTTGTTTGCACCGTTTTCAGCTTCAATCACACTTCAATTTACAACAGAAGTGCTGGTATTATTTAGTTTTAAATTGGGCCCTTTTATTTCTTTATTTTCTATAGTTACTGCGCTGCATCATTTAGCAGTTATAATTCTTATTCGTTGGGATATTTATAAAAAAATTTTAGAAGAGAGTAAAAACTGGAATTTTTTTTTTATTTCAAAATATTAGGAATTGGATATTTCAGATGGTTTGAATACTCTATATCATCAGGATTTTTAATTATTTGTGTCGGAATTGCTTTAGGAATTTCAAATTTGACTTCATTGATTTTATTATTTTTTTTGAATTTATCATCAAATATCTTTGCTTTGGCTCATGAAAAAATCAATAATCTCGATAGAAAATTGGAAAGACCAACAACAAACTGGCATTATGCAATCATTTCAGTTTTATTGATTTTATCAATTTTCTTGGTTTTTTTGATTAATTTTGTTGGAAGAATTATTGTTGAAAGATCAACTTCTGTTATTGTTGATATTATGATTTTAAGTTTATTTTTGGTTTATATTTTATATCCAATTAATTTTGTTTTATCAAATTTGAGAATTGGTCCTTGGGCTACAGATGGATTTGATGAAATGGTTTATATGATGATTAATTTATTTTTGAAAACTATAATATCTTGGCAATTGATTGCATTCACTGCTTTGAATTAAAAATAAAGTTTTTGTTGTGGGTTGAAAAAGTTATTGGTTTCAAACATTAGCATGAATGTCATGAGGTCATTAATATGATGAAAAAACCATTTTTATCAATGAAAGGTAATATGATACAACTCAAAATATGTTGGCTATGAAATCGATCCTGATCAATGCAAAAAAGGCTATCATACACTGAATTCACTTTTAGAATCAAAGGTTAAATTAACATTATCGGTGAACAGTTGAACATTTTAAAGATTATCAAAAAGAAAATGTTTATTCTTCAAATGCTTTCAAATTTAATTCTAATTTATCACCTAACCAAATTGGATGTTCAACATGATCTTTCAGACCATCACCTGTATGAGGATGTATTAAAATTGAGTGACCATTTCTATTCATCATTAACCAATATACAATAGTTCCAAAATCTTCAAAAAAATTTTTTGAGTTTGTAAAATCTGCTTCCCACATCCATTTCAAATGTGGACCAATATTTTCAAAATGTGGTTTATAAAAAGTTAAAACTGGAAAAGCTTTTTGAAGTTCTTCTCTAACTTTAAGAGCTGATTCTTTTGTTTTTTCATCATAATAAAAATGAATATCTGCTGGATTTTTGATACCTTCAGGAACTGATGTCATATTTTGTTTGTTGTTTTGTTGATTCAAAAAAATAACTCCATCTTTTTATTGGAGTTTTTTCGGAGTAAATGCTGTTTGATTGGCGGGAAAGTTCTTCACCAATACAGCTATTCTTACATTTTTCCAAATCGTCTTTATTTTGACCCAAAAATGATTTTGATTCAATTAAAGACGACAAGATGATTTTTTTTGTACAAAAAAATTTTTTTTTTTGAAATCTAATCTTCAAATTCTTCTTGGTTGATAAAGTCATCAACTTCATTGAACTTTGAAGAAACCATTTCCAAAGCAAGTTTTTTATCTTGTTCTTTTAATTTTTTACTTGCTTTAACTAAATCATCTAATTTGTCGAGAAATTCATCAAAACATGATGCTTTTCTTTTTTTGATTGTTGGTTTTCTTGCAAATACTTTGAAAGGTGCAGAACGAACTCTTAAAACAGATTTTTGAATATCACTTGGCAAATGATAATTGATTTCCCAACATAAATCAGTTTTTTTGTTGTAATGGGCTAAATCAGCAAATTGACATTTCAAAACACCTTGAAATGATTTGATATCTGTTTTTGTTAATGAGCATTCTGTTACTCCTTTCATTGATTTTGAAAGTATAACTCCAGTGGAGGCATCAACTATTTGAATTCTTGAAAGTACAAATTGTTCTTCTTTACATTGATTTGAATACACTTTTTGATTGATTTCATATTTCAATGATGAATAAAGTGTTTCAGGTACTTCAAAATTTGGTTCTTCACATCTTGTCTTTGAAGTAACTTCAACTGAAATATTATCATTTTTAAGTTGTTCATCCACATAAACAATGTTCCATAGTCTTTTTCCAATAACTTTGGCATCATTGTTTACTTGTTGTTTTTCCAATTTGGTTGGAGGGTTGTTGATGGTATTTTCTGTTTGTGTCTCTACCTTCACTTTCATGGCTGAATTCTTTTTTTTTAATTTGTCTTCTTTTTGGTGAATCTTTTTGAAATCAGGTGGAAGTTGTAAAGTAGGTGCTCTTTGTGGTTGAATTTGAAAAACATTCACACTTCCTGTTTGTTCACGCATAATTGAATTTGGTGTTGGTAAATTTGAAGGTGAAAATGATTCAAGGACACTAGCTAAATGACATGGTGAAACTTCGCTAGAGAAGAGAGATTCAAAGGAAACATTCTTTGTAAAAGAAAATGGTGAAACTGATAAAAATCCATCGAGTTTAGGTGTTGATATTGATAGCGGTGAACGTTGGTCAATCATTTCTTCTGATAGGATTCTAGTCTCTTCTTCTTCCAAATAATAAGTGTGGTTTTTTGGCTGAGTCTTCAAATTGAGCAAAAGTATTTATATTGGTCGAATCTATTTTTAGAAGATCCGTAATTGGTTGGAAATTCTCCAATGATTTTTGGAGTTCAAATTTGAAATTGATTTTGAGAATGTTGATGAAAAAATAAAACCAGTTCAAATCAATATAAAAATACTTACCTGAAGTAATTGTTGAGAAAATAACGAAAAATAGTCTCTTCAGATGACAAACGGGTAAAAATACAGTGATATATTTTGAACTTTTTTGATGATTAGTTTCGTTTTAGAAAGATGATAAAAGAGAATAAAACAAATTTGAATTTTCAATTTTTCTTATTGGTCAAATGGGTAATATTACATTGGGCAAAGCATCAAAACAGCAGCTCAAAGAAGCTGCAAATCTATCAAAAAAACAAAAACTAAAAACTAATATATACAAAGGTCATATTCTTGAATATGCTGAAAAAAATCAAAACAAAAAAATTGTTGAATATGTGACTCCAGAAGAATACGAAGTTATGAAAAAATTTGAAAAAAATCCAAAAGAAACCCAAGCTGAATTAGATAAAATAAATGAAGGATATAAAAAAAATTTGGAAAATGAAGCTAATTTTAATGAAAAAGACTCACAAAATTTTTTTGATAAAGAAAAATCAGCACAGATGGAAATGATGACTGGAAAAAGACAATTCACAGATTCTTCGAATAGATTTGATTCTAGTTCATATGAAAATACTGGTTTTGCTGATGCTGATTCAGAGTTTATCCGAGGAGGTGGTGAAGAAGAAAGAGATGATTTTTTTCAAAAAAATCTGGAGAAAATACAAGACAATTTTGAAGACAAGTTTGAAAGTGATATGTCAAAACCTATTACAGGAAAATATGAACCACCACCAAAAGTCAGAAAAAGTGAATATCCTACAAACAATTTTGTTGATCGTTATTTGTCTCCTGAAAGAATTCCTGGAACTTATACTGCAAATGAACTTTATGAATTATTTGAAACCTTAAGATTTATATCACCACATGGCGTGGAAGAAAAAAAATTGGTGATCCAAGAATTTATAAAGAAAACAGAAATTAAACCTGAAGATTTGGCAGTTATTTTGAAATTAAACAACTCATTTTATACAGTGGAATATAAAGAAAAAAAGTATGGATTTTGGAATCTTAGTGGAATGGTTGAATCAAAAGACATTGTTTAAATGAAAATAAAATTTTTGTGAAATGATTGGCTGACAGTTTATTTTTCAAACCTCATGACAGAAGTGATTGTTATTGATAATGATGAGCCTAAAACATTTTATATTTCAGATGAAACAAAAATAAAACTCCGTAAAATTTGGAAAAAATCAATGATGATTCAAGAAGAAATAGCTGGTACATTTTCAACACAAAAAAATGAGAAAAATTTTGAATTAATTTTAGAAGAAGCACAATGTGAAGGAAGAAAGGAAGATGGATATACTGTTTGTGGATTTGATCCAACGATGGATTGTGAATATACTTTTCATACACATTGTGTGGAAGTTGATAAAAATGGTTGGCCTCAGAACTATCCTAATTTAATCAGTAATGAAGATATGATAGGTATAGTTCAAGATTCATATTTGAATGATGGATATTTATCAAATGATAATGGAAAAAATCATTTCGATGTGCTGTGTTGTCCAATTGGAATTTTGATCTATTTTTCAAAACCCAAAATCATACAACGCTGGAAAGAATGTGAAGAAAAAATTACAAAAAACAATTATATTGAATATATGAAATGGTTTAAACCACGATATAAAAAACCAAAAAATTCTTCTGTTGAAGAGGAGATTGAAATTTTGAAGGAATTAATTCAGACAACGAAATCAAAAAAAAATCAATTTTGGGCAACAGAAGAGAACGCTTTGATGAATTCTGATTTTAATCAATACATTGGAAGTTGGTATTATGATCAACATGGTATTGGAATTTTCCCAAATGAAATCAAGAAAAAATTTTCTTGTTTAGGTTATTCAAAATGGTTTAAAGTTAAACCAAAAGATGAAGTCTCAGATACGTCTACACCTAAAGATAGAGCCAATTCTACTTGGGAAGATCAATTTAGATGGTTTTCAAGTGACGAATTTTTAAAAAAAAGTTTCAAGAGTGAATTGAGCTCGTACATAAAATGCTTAGATAAATACGGGTTTGGAGTCAAGTTTTTTCATTGGAATGATGATATCCAATTCTCCATTGATGAATAAATTTGGAACTGTTGATCACATGGTTTTTGAAAAAAATAAGAGAAAATAAAAGTTTCTCAAATTCAGTGAAATTTGAATTTTTTTCATTTTTTGGAGTGAATTCGTTGACCAATTGGATTCACTTC
This sequence comes from Neovahlkampfia damariscottae, assembly GCA_016618085.1. Lineage (NCBI taxonomy): Eukaryota > Heterolobosea > Selenaionea > Neovahlkampfiida > Neovahlkampfiidae > Neovahlkampfia > Neovahlkampfia damariscottae. The sequence goes on from JABLTG010000094.1 coordinate 8,960, forward strand.
AACCAAATGTCTGAAAAAAAGCGAAAAGCAACAACGGACAGAGTCGGAAAAAAAAAGAAGGTTATCCATGAGAACTTGGAGGAAGAAGAAATTATTCAAGGGACTCAAGAAGAAAAAGAAGTAGAAGCAGGAATCATCCAAAAAATTCGTTTGGATAATTTCATGTGCCATAAATGCTTAGAAATAGATTTTCATAATTGTATCAACATTATAAACGGAGAAAATGGAAGTAATTTTTTTTATAAATCTAACCACAAAAACAACAGGTGGAAAGTCAGCCATAATTACTGGTCTACAACTTTGTTTAGGTTCAAAAGCTTCCAAAACAAATAGAGCTGAATCATTAAAACAACTTATCAAAGAAGGAGAAGAGTTGGTTTTTTTTTTTTTTAAATTCGATTTTGTAAAATAGCGTCGCTTTGATTACAGTTCATCTAAGAAATGAAGGAAAAGATGCTTATAGACCAAAAGTTTATGGAAAAACAATTATTATTGAAAGAAGAATTGACAAATCTTCAGGTCATTATAGAATCAAAGATGAAAATGGAAAAGTACAAGAAAAAACTAGACAAGAACTTCAACTCATTTTAAATCAATTTAATATCCATATTGACAATCCATGTACTATTATGACCCAAGATGTTAGTAGAAAATTTTTAGGATCAACAAATGGAAAAGATAAGTATGACGTAATATTCATTTTCAAATTTTTTCAATTTTTTTTTTTTTTTAGTTTTTTTTAGGAGCAACTCAATTACAAAAAATGTTGGATGATTTTGATTTAGCCAGACAAAATAATGAATCATCTCAAAAAGTGTTAAATAATAAACAAACTGCTTTTGAAGTTAAAAAACAAGAATTTAAGTCAATTCAACAAGAATATGATGATGCTACTAAATTACAAGAAATAGGTGCTCAAATGGATCATATTAGAGATGAAATTGCATGGGCCATTGTCAGAGAAAAAGAAGAAGTTCTCAAGAAATTTGAAGAAAAATTAGAAACAGAGAAACTTAGAAAAGAAGGTTTTATTCAAAACAATGCAAAAAACTTACAGAACTTTGAATCATATGAGGAACAAAGATTAGAAGCTGAAACTAAATTAACAGATGCAACAAATAAATTAACAGAAGCTTCTGATTTAACAACTGAAACAACAAAGAAAATTTCAAGTTTCGAAAAACAAAAAACAGGATTTAAGGTATGTTTCAATTTGTTCTCTAAAACTTTTTTTGTTAGACAAAAATTTCTGATTCCAGATACAGAATCAATGTTGAAGAAAAAAACGTCAAAAAGTATGAAAGAAAAATCAATGAAACAGCTGAGAAAGTTATCAAAGACAGAAGTGCTGAAGTTGCTGCCAAAGAAAAAGCTTTAAAATCAAGACAAGAAAGACTTGAAGGAGTTTTGGATGATTTGAAAAATATTAATGAAAACCTTGGTCAAGTACAGGAAGAATGTGAAGCACTTTTTCATCAACATTCAGAAAGACAAGGTGCTATTGATGCTGCTCAAAGAGGAAGAAAACAGATTCAATCACAAATTGATGATGCTTATGGACAACAAAAATCCAAATACAGAGCTTATCCTAAAGGAACACAAGAATTATTACAAGAATTTTCTAAAAGAAAAAGAGAGTTTCAAAGTGTACCGATTGGACCTATTGGTATGTTAACAACTTTAAGACAAATGAAATGGGCATCAGGAGTTCAGTCATGTATCAGAGCAGGTGCCAAAATATTCATTGTACATTCATATGAAGATGAAAAGGTGGTAAAAAAAATATGTCAACAAAAAAGAATTCCAGAACCAAGTTTGTTAATTTTTAAACACACAGATAGAACTTATCAAATCAGTTCAAACAAATTACCATCATCAAATTTTTTGAAAGTTTTAGATGTGTTAGATATCGACACAAATTTTTTGAAAGAATGTCCAGTTGAGTATGATCCAAAGATTGTTAAAGCAACTATTTTAAATGCATTAATTGATCAATCTAAAATTGAATCAACAATTCTCATTGAAGATAGAAAAGAAGCTTCTGATGTAATGTTTGGAAGTCAATATCCTCAAAATGTTAGTGAATGTATCACCATTAATGGAACCAGACTTCAAGTTAGAGGAAAATCACATATTACTCAAGGTCAAAATGTTGTCAGTACCTATTGGGTTGAAGATTATTCTGCTGTTATCAATGACTTGAAACAAAAATTAAAAAATCAAGAGAAAGTCATTCAAGCAGAAATTGATGAAAAAGAAAAAATCCCAAAAACAAGAGATCTTGAAAAAAAGATGCATGATTATAAAATTAAGAAATCAAATAAACTTAGAGAAAGAGAACAACTAACAAGAGAAATTAAAAAAATTGAAAATGAACAAATTGAAGAAGAAGAAGTTGAAGATAATAGTTCAATTATTCAACAATGGAAAGATGTAATTGAAGAGAAAAAACAATCTATTAAAGAATTAAAACGAATCATTGAAAATGAAGAAGAAAAAGCATCACAAGTTGAAGAAGAATTACAAAAGATTTACACAGAAAGAGAATCACGTGATTTTAATATTTCAAAACAAGAAAAACTTGTTGATAAACTTCAATCAAATTTAGAAAAAATTATGAAAGAACAAGTCAAAATGTCATCAGAAAGAACTTTGTATGAAAGAAATCTCAAGAAACATGAAAGAGATCTTGCTTTATTAGAAGGAAAAATATCTGAATTGAAAACAGTACTTGAAGTGGCTGTGGGTGAAGCAAAAAGTATTTGTGAAAAAAGAATTGAAACAACTCAAAAAAGTGATGATTTAATTCAAAAAAGAGAAACTTTGAATATTCGTCTTCAAAGAGAATCTGCAAAATTAGGAGGAAGTGTTGAAGAGATTAAAAGAAGATATTTTGATCAAAAAAAGTTATTAGATGCAACAGAAATTGAATTAAAGAAATCTGCTCTTTCTTTGGATGCAATTCAAAAATCATTAAAATCCAGACATAACAAATGGTCTAGAATTAGATCTCAATTTTCACAAGTGGTCAGTCATAAGTTTAATGATTTTCTTGCAGAAAGAGGACATTCAGGATCCGTTGAATTTGATCATGAAGCCCAAACAATGGAAATTCAAGTAATTCTTGAAAGTTCAAAACAATTCGGTAAAGATGTAATTGTTAAAGACACAAAATCACTTTCAGGAGGAGAAAGATCATATTCAACAGTATCTCTTTTATTGGCTTTATGGGAAGTTGTTGATTCACCATTTAGAGCACTTGATGAATTTGATATTTTCATGGATGCAATTTATCGTAAAGAATCAATGGATCTCCTGCTCAAAGTTGCAAAAAGAGCACATTCAAATCGTCAATTGATTATTTTAACTCCACATGATACAAGTCAAATTAAATTAGACAAAAATGTAAAAATCTTGAAATTGAAAAAGCCACAAAGAAATTCTGGTCAAACTATCCTTGATCAATATGTTGGAAATTAAAATAAATTTACCGTTATGTTTTTGAACCAATCATTTCTTTTTTTTTTTTTTGAACATGAAGTACAGGTTGTATGTGTTAGCAGTGATTTTAATTTTTTTATTGTTTGTTCAATTTTTATTAAATTTGGTTAAATAGTATATTTTCTCAATATCCTGATGATGCACTGCTAGATACTTGTCAATTTGAAAGATTCGAACAAGTTGGTGAGAAATTAATACAAAAAAAAATGGACACCTCACTATATTATTACAATTTATCATTACTATTCATTGTGCTTTGTATGCTGACTATTCTTTTTGATAACAAAGGAAATATTTCACTGGTAAATTTGCATCGAATTCTATTCGCTTGGACTTTGTAAGAAAAAAAAAAAAACATTTCTCACATTTAAAATCATAGTTATTACTGTTCATTATTTGCTGTTTTAGTTTTGAAAAATTATTTGAACGATAAGAATTGTAACATTCATCCGAATTCAGTCTCAGGCCATTTCAATTTGATTGTTTTTTCTTCATTGATTCTTTTATATTTATTTAGAGAAAGTGGAAAATCAATTTCAATGTTTTATGTTTTATTTCAAATTTTTGGTTGGTTAATGCTTTATGAGACATATTTTCATGGATATCACTCTTTGAGACAGATTTTTTATGGTTCTTTCTTGGGAATTGCATGGTTTATTTTTTATACATTCCTCAGAGAAAGAGATTCAGCAACAGAAATTTTGATATCGATTTGGTTGGTTGGAATTTTTTTTGTCTTTCAATATACCAACATCTTTAAGAGTATATATGTCATATTATTTTCATCAATAACTCAATTTGGAACCTTTTTTTTGAAAAAACAAATAAAGCCGTTATAACTTTTTTTCATTGGTTTATTTCACAGGTCAACAAAAAAGTGAGAAGATGAACAATTTTGCTTCATTGATTGTTTTTTACGACAGTCTTTCTTATGTCAACTACCTTTTGGTACCTTGTCAATCAGTTATGCTGTTTTTCTTTTTTGAAGTATTAAACGAAACTTTTACTTGGGCATCTGGAGCAAGTGTAGTAAATGGACAAGTTGATGCTGCCTCATTTGCAGTTACTTTAGTTTTATTATTATTAGGTCCAATACTTCCTTTTTTTTTAGGTTTCATCCCAAACCCGTTGATAAAAGACAGAAGTAAAAGATGTTCAGGTCATTATGTAACAGTTTTTTAATTCTTTAATTTTTTTTTTTTTTTTTAGAATCACAATAGTGAAGCTCAATACGGAGTTGCTATAGTGTCAGGATTAGCTGCTGTTATCACACGTCTCATCACAGGATTCACTTTTTATGTTGCTCCTCTTAGTGTTTCCTTTTTTTTGATTTATTTTATAACATGTCTGCAAGATGGTGGATTTTCACCTTCTAAAAACGCAGAACAAGAAGGTAAGTCAAAAATTTAAAAAATCAACTGTTCACACATAGGGTTTGTTCAAAAATTAATTTAACACTTTCTTTTTTAGTACAACTATGGGTATGAGTTTCTCGTTTGCTATTCTATTACTTTTGTTATTTCGTACACTTGGAACTTCTGTTGATGTTTTGGTTTATCCACTTTCTGCTTGGCATATACTCACTTTTGTTTTAGCTGCTATTCCACTTTTAACTTTTATTTATCTTTTTATTGCTAAAATAGTATGGCCAGATGACTCAAGATACTTTACAGAAAATGATGATCCTTTGAGATTCGCTGATCCATACATGGAAGTTTTAGAATTCATCTCACCTATCAGAAAAGAAGAAACAGAAAAGAAAACAATTCCTTATTTAATCAAAACACTTTGGGGTGGATTTCAAGCTTTTGTTGTTTCTATTGGACTCTTAACAACAGTTTCACTTGTCAATAAAACTATTGCTTATCCAGCTGCTCTTTCAACTTGGGCTGAACATGGACCTTACTTTGGTTATTTAATTATCATTGCTATTTTATATGCTTCATACATTCTCATTGTAATTTTCAAATTAAACTTGAATGTATTTCCAAAATTAAGACCTCTATTTCTTTGGATTTTAAACTTATGTATTGCTGTTGTTGTACCATTATTAGTTGGATTAAGTCAACAACCATTCATTACAACGAATATTGTTCTGACAAATTTGTTAATTTTTTCACTTTGCTTTTTAAGTTTTGTTTTTATCATCAATTTTCAAATGATGTGGTACCATGTAAGTTTTTTTTTTTTTTTTTTTGAATTTTGTTTTTATAGATTGTTCGTGAAAGACATCATGTTTCAATTATTGCAGCTGGTTTTGAAGTTGGTATTGTACTTTACATCATTTTTGAAGTTTGGACAACTTTAACTTTTGCTTACACAAGAAATTATCATCCATTTTTAAACTTGTTCTGGTTTGTAATGATGTGTATCGGTTTTGCTGCTACAATTCCAATTTTATTTATCACATTTAAAGCATATGAATATGGTGATGCTCTCAAAAGATTTGATGAAAAAGAACAAGATTCTGGAAGTTTAAATACAATCTCTTCAATTGTTCAAGTTGTTTCATTGGCTATTATAATGTTGGTTTTAGTAGTTGGTTTTGTTGTTGCAAATCCAAGTCCAAATGAAGAACCTTTATCACCAACTCAAGTTAAATTTATGAGTTATAACATCCAATGGGGTAAAGATGCTTTGGGACAAAGACAATATGACAAAATTTTTGATGTCTTGACAAAAAGTAATGCAGATATTATAGGTTTACAAGAGACCGATACGGCGAGAATATCTAATGGTATGGATGACCTTGTTCTTTATTTGGCTAGAAAAATGAAATTCCATAGTTATTATGGACCAACACCAAGTAAGAAAATTTGATTAATTTTTTAACATTTGTTTTTCAAAGATGTTGGTTCAAGAGGAATTGCACTCTTATCACGTTATCCAATTAACAGACTTTCAACTGAATATTATGCAAATACCGATTTAACAACCACTGTAATTTATTCTAAAGTCATTATGGGAGGAACACAATATACAGTCTTAGTTACTCAATTAAATCAATTCCCAAGTGATCAAGAGAACAATATTGTTAAACTTTTGAGTTTGACTCATTCAAATTCAACAGGTACTTTGGTACCATTGGACAGTGATCCAGTTGTTTTGCTTGGTGATTTTGGTTGGGCTTCTCAACGTGCTTATATCAATTTGGCAAATATTTATACTGACTCATTTGAATCTGCTGGAAATGGTACAGGATATACTTATCCTCTTTCAAAACCGAGCATCAGAAGAGACTTTATTTATTTTTATGCTCCAACAAACAATTTGATTCCACATCAAAGTTTTGTTGAAACAATTACTTATGAGCCATGGACTATTTCAGATCATGCACCTGTTTCTACAATTTTCAATTTAACAAGTAACTAAAAGAAATAAAATTTTATTGGTTGTTTAATTTTCCACCAATGAGCCAAAAATCAACAAATACTTTGACCAATTCTTCAAACTCTGCAAAACAGATCATAAATTTAGAAAAATTACCAACACATGGTGTTATGTTTTTGGATTTAAAACCTAAGAAAGAAGAAGAAACTGAAGATTTCTTAATTTATAATTATCCCAAAAAAAACATCAAATTAGAAAGAATCAAAGGTGTTTTGATCACCATAAATGGTGTTGTTATAGATATTTATCAAGAATCTCCAAATATTGTCACCTTAAATGAAAATGAAACTCTTGTGGCTTCTTATACTTATTTATCAGAATTTTTACTACTGGTTTTAATTTTACCAAATGACTATAAAACAAGTAAATTGTATCATCAAAGTATATCAAATCAACTGAATATTTTTTTTCACATGTTGTATGAAAATCCAGAAAATTTTATTGGAGATGAAAAAAATCACAAAGAAATTGACGTCATTTTTCAACATTTTTTCACAAAATATTTTGAAAGTGATTCAAATCTTAATGTATTTCTATCAAGTTTAAACAATGGTTCTGTTCCTTATTTTCAGTCTTCATTTGACCTTTCATCAAAAATTTCTGAACAGTTGAACTTATTCGAAGGCTCAATGAATTTACAATCAAATATTGAGTTAGAAAGACCATTTGTCATCAAAGGCTCCTGTTTATTTCATAAATCAGTTTTAATTGGAACTCATTTGAACATAGAATTGACGACAAAAATTTTCACTTTTTCACACATTTTTAACATGCTTGAAACAAAAAAAGACAATCCACAAAATTTAATCATTGAAAAGATATACACTCAACAAGCTGGCTCTGAAAAAAAAAAAGAAAAAATCCTTGTTTTGTTGTCCACAGGAGAGACTTTATTTTGTTCTGTATTGGAAAAAATCAGAGACTTTAAAGAGTAAGATATTCATTGAAAACCTTTTTGACTTTTTTATCATTAGACATCCAAATCCTTATTATGTGAATGAAATGAAAAAAGTGATGAAAAACATAACTTCATCATCGATTTACTCATTATTAGAGAAAGAAATGCACCCAAAAGAAGTTGAAAATAAAATGAAATCATGCTCAAATTCATTGCAGAATTACTTGATTTACTCAAAAAGCAATAATTTCATCTTGTTTCCATATGGTTTGAAAACAGTCAAATTCGAAATTTTGAAGAAGAAATTTGTTGAATACTGCCAAATCATTCATGAATTTTTTTGTTTGAATCAAGAAGTTCACGAGCATGGTATTCATTTGTCTCATGATGATTTGAATTATTACATTATTGGAAAAAGAGATTTGATTGAAAAGAGTGAAATTTTTGTTGCCTATCATGAAAATGTAAGTTTTTGTTGATTTTAAAGTTTAAAAGATTCCTTTTGATTTGGTGGAGACTATTTTTAAATTAGATGTAGGTGTGATGATTGAATAAATGTTCATTGTTTCTGTTTGAAATTTTTCTTTTATCATTGGCTTTCCTTTGACGTTAGGAATTAGGCATGTTGAATAATAACTTCAACATGCAAAAGAACCGCAGATAAAGAACTATCCTATGATTTTTTTTTGACCAATCAAGAATAGGAATATTTATTTTGGGATTAATCTTGTTGATATGCTTCTTCATCATCTTTTGGCACTTCAGTATTTGTTTCTACAGGTGAATCAGCTACTTTATGTAATAATAATTTTGATTCTCGTTTCTTATGTCTAATACTTCTGAAAATTCCACGCGTAATTGAAATGACAATTAAAAATGTCGGAAATAAGTCAAAAACAATTGGAAAAAGTGAATTCACAATGACATGAACCTAAAAAGTTAATCAAAAAACAAAAAAAAACATATAAGAACATATCATGATCCACTACTTCACCGATAATGATAACAATATTGACTAATATTCTTAAAAGCATCAATATTCCATTAATAAACCCAACAAAGAACATAAACTTTGCTCGAAACTTTTTTTGTTCATTTATTCCAAAATCCCATGAATTCATTTTGTATGCCCAAATTGAGAATCCAATCAAAAGAACTAGCACATAAATACATAAAAAAGAATGAAATGCAGACTATAAAAATTAATTTTCAACGAAAAAATTAAACTTGAATAATTTCTGGAATGTCAATATTTTCTTCTTCGTGCAACTGATGAGACAAAGTAATTCGCAAAATAGAAATTCCAAATTGAAGAAATCCAATCAATAAAATAGATAAATAAAGTAATAATTTTGGAAATCTGAGCTTTTTTTCAACTAATTCTTCAGACATTCCTCCAGAACCAATGAAATTCTCCGACCAGTGAATGATGAAAAAAAATAAACCAAAATAGAAAAATGTTGAACCTATATCCGAAAGTGTAAAACTGAATTCATATAAATAAATATCAGTTTTTGGATTAATGATTGAATTTAGTAAGTAGTAAATGGTTCTCGCTTTTTTTAGTAAAAATTAGTACAAAAAAGTTACTTGAACAACATAAAAACAATGATATGAAATACAATTTTCCTTTGTGAAATTTAAAATATTTTTTTTCTTACTTGAGTGGAATTTTGTTGCAACATTACAAAATAAAAAAAACAGCAGATAACTGAACAGAAAAATAACAGTTATAAAGTATAATAAAGACATGGGTATGTGAACTATTCTTGATAGAGTTTCATCTATTCCTTGAGTTTCGTTGTGGAATATGTTCATGATGTGTTTTTCAGTTGAGAAAATTGACCAATGATATTGAACTAAACTATTTTATTCTTGGGAAGAATATTTCTCATTTTTCATCAATATCTGAAGCATGTTACATTTCAAGCTTCATAATGATCAAAATTGACAATTGATTGGTTCAAAATTTCAAACATTTTCAATTGGAAAAAATACTTAATTTGAATGATTTTTCAATTAAAAGCTGATTGCTCGATCAGTTTACTTTTTATTCATTTTTGTTGTTTTTTTCCAAAGCAGCATCCATGCAATTTTTATAATTCAAAAATTTTTCTTTACATTGTTGAAGTCCTATTTGTCCAATATCTCTATCTCCTTTTTTTATTTTTTCTGCTTTTGCTGAAAAACATTCAAAAAATTCTGAAGTAATTTGTTGACACTTTTTTGAATTAGAATTTCATTTTTTTTTTTGTACTTCTTTTGTGGATGTTGGAAAGTAACCTGGAAGAATTAATTCTTCTTGTTGGTTCATTATTGAAGATGAAAAATCAAGTATTTTAATTGGATGATTTCAAATGTGTAGAAATAAGAAATTTGTGAATAAAATAAATTTCAAAGTCGAAAATAGTTTCAAATCGATCAACTATATAATTAATTTTTATTGTAGTTTCTTCATCATTCCTACAATTTCATCTGCTTCTTCATTAGCTTCATTTGAAGGAGAACTAAAAAATCTAAACTTTTTCTTTGTCTTTTTTGGTGTCTTACTTTTTTCAATGAAGTTCAATTTTTCTTGAAACTGCATCAAAACACTTGTGAAAATGATTACAAAAAAAAACAAGAAAAAAAATACCTTTCAAAAGCTTCTTGAACACCTTTATCCTCTTTTGCTGAAGTTTCAAAAAATATAGGCATTGTCAACAATTTTTGCTTGTCTGGTTTTCCAAAAATAAAAAATTCTTTCAAAGCAACTTGTTGAGCCATTTTTGTTGTCGTTTTATCAATTTTATCAATCAAATCACATTTACAACCTACAAATACACTAGGGACATATGGTAAACCTGGAGCTTTATTAATAAAAAAAAATAAAAAAAAAATCAAACCTTGAATTTCTGAATCTTTGTGTCTTGAAGTCAATTCCATTATTTGTTGAACATCTTTTATTGAATCTTTATTTGTCATGTCATAACAAAAAACAAAACAATCTGATTCCATTATCCAATTATTCATGAGTGCTGGAAGAAGATTTTAGAGTTTTTGATAGATTACGTTTGAATTCATCCTGACCAGCAGTATCAACAAGGGTAGTTTTATATTCGGTTCCGTTTATTATTTTTTTGATAGTATATGAGTTTTCTATTGTTGGATCGTACTGAAAGAGTTTTTTGTTAAACAGTTTTTTTTTACTCCATCTTGAAATTTTTCTTTGAGGTATGCGAGAGTTAGTTGACTTTTTCCGACTCCACCAGCCCCAAGAATGGTTATTTTGACAGAATAATCTGGGAAATGATTTTAGTCATCAATACTTTTTTTTACCGTTACTCATGATGAGATTAACCAATGAAAATGAAAATTAGAAGAAAAACTTCATTTATTTAACTTTTGAAATTCTTGACTGGCTTCTGATAGTCCTTGATCAGAAGCCATTTTTAAATACTTCAAAGACAGTTGTTTGTTGCCAAAGTCACGATAAGAAATTCCCAGATAAAATTGAGCAAGAGAATCACCAAGATCAGCAGCCATTTTTAAGTATCCATCAGCTTTCTTTTTATCTTTTGGAACGCCATTACCACTATCATAACAAAAATACAAGAAAATGAGCCCTTCAATCGATGATTGGTCAGCAGCTAAAGTTGCATAGTCGATCATTGATTTAAAATCCTTTTGACAACCAAGTCCAACTTTCAAACATGCTGAAACAATGAATTGGGCGAGTGAATCACCTTTATCAGCTAATTCTTTGATTTTTTGAAACGATTCTACCATTTTTTCATCTTGTGTTATGTTATTAGTTTCGAGCGCATTTGTCAATATGGCACCTGCATACTCTTGCTTCAAAGATTTTGATAACCACTTTTTATATGAATTAGTGTCCTTTTTGACACCGTATCCATAAGAATAGCAATAGGAAACATAGTACTGAGCGGCAGCATCTCCTTTCTCAGCCAATGAATGGTAATAAGTGAAATTCTTCTTTGTATCACCTATTCCAATAGGATATAAATATGGTTTTAAACTGAATTCTTCATCAAACATTTTTCTACAATGAATAATTTTTTCTAAATCATTAACACTGTCTATACTATTGGAAATTAATTGAAATTCGTTGAGTTCATTGATTGAATAATCATATTTCATTTTAATTGCTTCAAACTCTTTTTCATTTTTTTCAACTTTCTTTTTCAAATCAGCAAGTTTCTGTTCACTTTTTTTTTTAATTTCCAATTTGTATTTTTGTAATAATTCTTCAATGGAAATGTAATCATGGTTTTTATGTGATGAAACTGCGCATTTTATACATATTTCTTGTTGTTCTTTGTGACAAAAAAATTCATAAGGTTTTTGATGTTGTTCACAGAATTTAATTTTTTTTTTTTCTGTGATTAGTCTTTTTTTGTGGTTTTGTAACTTTTTAGGTTTGTGATGGGTTGAGAAACAATTATCACAAAATGAAACATCACAGATATCACAAATACAAGTTACAGTTGAATATTCACAAATTTCTTTTGGACAAGGTTAAAAAAAATGTAAAGGTACCACAGTTTGATGACTGATCTGTAACTATGAATGGTTCTGTAAAGTTCATAACTTTTTGATGTTGGAATGATTTTATTGGTTGAAAATAGAAAACCATCAAAAGATAACTTTTTTCATTTTTAGATCCAAAACTACATCAAAAACTAATTTTTTTAAATTAGAACATTTTGACCAACCAATTCATTTTGGATGACTTGATGATGAAGTGTTTTGTTGTTTTCTTTTTTATTTCTATTCTCTTATCTCTCACGAAAGCAGACAAGAAAACAAATCAAATAAGAGATGAAATGATTGTCATAAGTGATACTCATATTGGGGGTATAAGATTTGTCAACAAAACAAGACAACTACTTCTCCACCAAATTTTCTCTCAACTTCAAAAAAATGAAAAACTACACACATTAATCATAAATGGAGATTTTTTAGAAACTTGGCTTGATCCTTTTGATGTAGAACCTCCTACCATTGAATCTATTTTGGTTAACAGAAATGTTCATGGATCCAACGTTTTTGAATATATGAAACAATTGGACACTTTAGCATCACAAAAAGATGTTCAAGTGGTTATATTAAAAGGCAATCATGACATTTCTATTTCACAAAAAAAGTTTAATCTTGCTGGTTGGAAAAATGTTAAAATACCTGAAGATGGTTATTTTAATTTTGGGAACTTGGTGGCTCATCACGGTCATCAATTCGATGTTTGGAATACCCCTGACCCCGTTAAAGGTCTTTTACCTTATGGATATATCTGTACAAGAGTAGAAGGAGAAAGAGCAAAAAAAATGTTTAACTTTGATTCAAAGAAGATTATTGAATATGATAAAAAGAATGACTGGAATCCAACAATTAAATGGTTATGTTCAAATATATTAGCATCACGTGCAGCAATTACGTACTTTAAAAATGATATATCATGGATTAATCCACGTATCCTTGGAAGGTAAATATTTATGATTTGATTGATTCAATTTTAAGAATGTTAGGAGGTACATTTTGGGATAATATTTACAAAAGGAAATACGATGAACATGCTGACAGAATTGTAAAAGGTGCTTGCTTCTATGGCGATGAAAAAGGTCAAGAAAACAATGATATAAAATTGAAATATTTTGTATCAAAATACACAACTTTATTTAAAAGAATAGTTGATAAATATTCAATTGAGCATTTATCCAATATGATTCAATGTTCATGTCATCAATATCAACCAATGCTCGATTCAATTGACAAGAAAGAACAAGAAAACCACATGAAAACAGGACAAAAGAAAATTTATGTTCTTGGTCACAATCACACACCAGACTTAAAAGAAATGAAAAATATTGTTTATGCAAATTCAGGTTCTTGGGTAAACTCAGCTAAATTACTTCCTTTTATAAAAATCAAATTCAACCCTGAAAATAAAGTGATGCAAAGTGTGAAATTGATTGAGTTCAATCCAAGATTTGGTCATCGATTATTGAAATCTTGGGAAACTGACTCAACCAAAACTACAACAAATTCAGCTTCAAATTTTCAAAAGATTGATTTTTTGAATAAACAAAACAGAAAGCATGAAATTGATGGATGGACATGTCCAAAAGAATTTTATGGAACAAATGATGGATGTGATTGTAATTGTGGTGAAAAAATTGATCCAGATTGCAAAGGAATAAATAAATGCCGATGTTAACTGGTGAAATATTATTTACAAAAAAATTTTTATTTTGACATTTCCAATTTCACTCTGTCACTTTGTAAAAAACTCAAATCAGCCAACAAAGAATTCTAAAATAAAAATTCAACAAAAAAATTGCTTACAAGTGAAACAGTCAATTTTGGATCTTGATCTGAAAAGGAAATCAATTTTGGAGCATTGTCAATTTGTCTAATTAATGTTGAAACTTCTTCATCTTCAGAATCATCTGAGTCATATCCACTCTCACTTCCTTTCAATCCAGACATTCCAGTGCCCATAGCGAATGTTAAACCACTCTTTGAAATTTTAGAATGAAAAAAAAAATTCATACATCCTCTAATTCAAATATCGAAGTTGTTTCATTAAATTCTTTATCTTCATCTTCATTTAAATTATAATTTAAAAAAGGAGGTGCTTCTTCAATTGAATTTCTTTTCGTAATTGGTGATGAATTTGTGGTAAAAGTTGGAGTAGGTGGAATTCTTTCAAAAAGTCTTGGTGAATTCATACTTTCTTGTATTTTAGTTCCAGGTTGATAATTAGCCATTGGAGAATCTACAAAAGGAGAAAAAGAAATTTTGAATGATTTCTTCATTGAACCTTGTGAATTGAATTGTTTAGTCAACATGGATTCAAAAGGAGGTGAATTCAAAGAACTTGGTTGAGATAAAGGTGAATCAGTTTCATATGTTTTTGAAAAAGGAGGTGACTTTGAGAATGAATCTTGTTGAATTAAACCTTTCAAATCATGACCTGAATGTTTCTTTGGTATATTAATACCACCACTACCTCCTCCTCCTCCTCCAACAGATCCTCTTGAAAGATTCTTCATTATTTCTTGTGATGTTACATTTTCTTCTTTTTTCTTTTGTGAATGTGAACCAAAATGATTTGAGACAATTTGAATTGGTTTTGAAACAGTTTCACGCATTTCAATTTTTACAGTTTTTCTATATTCAACAGAGATATTCATTGAACCAAATGATGTGTTGATCTTTTTAAAGTTAATTTTCAAATTTTGTTCTTCTGATGAAAAACCACCTCCTATCGGTTCTGAAGAATCCATATAAAAAGAAAGTTGAATATTTCCTCTTCTATGTTGCATACACTTTCTGTATAGTTTATATGAAGGCATAAACATGACTGTAGAGTATAAAGCGCGCATCAAAATACAGGAATCAATGTAGCTTTGATTTGTGTCAATATCACTTTGATCTTTTGAATTTCGACTCATTATCCATCGTTCAAGGAGTGTACTTTTTTTTTCTCCTTCACTTTCTACAGTAACATAAATATCCAAGTAAATTGTATTCGGATTTGTTTTGAAGGTTTGTTGTAATTGAGAACAAACATCTTTAATTTCAGGTACGTTTATATTAAACTAAGTTGTTATTTTCAATTTTTTTTTTTTACCCATTTTGAAGCTTCTCGTTTTTTTACGTCTAACGGAAAAGGAATACGAGAATTTAAAATTATTGAAGTCGTTTTAATGGCAAATTCTATGGTCAAGCTATTAGTAGTTTATTATTTTACCGTTCCAGAATGTTTCAGCACGATCGGTCATTTTGTTCTTTTTGATGTTTTTTTTTTTCCGTTGGTCTGTTTTTATATTTTTAGATGAAATTGACCAATGGTTGGTTTATAAAAAATAAATGGATTTATTATTGATAAAGACGACTTTGTAATGCTTGCCATCCATTCCATTCTGTTGTTTCAAAAAGTCTGAATTCTCTTTTTGGATATTTAATTTCTCCTAATTCTTTCATGTAGTCTTCAACTGCTGAAATTAATTTGATTCCATCATTTTTATGGGACTGTTTTTTGACATTTTGAAGCATTGAATATCCATCTCCACCACCTAATAAATATTTTGTTGATGCAATGGTATATTCTTTTTCAGGGTCAATTAGTTCATCTTTGTAAATTGCTTTGACAATTCTTGAACCGGTTTCTTTAGTTTTGTCAAATTCGATTTCTAATTTTGAAGATAGATGAGGATATGATCCTAATATTTCGCCATATTTTGAAATTCCCTTTGAAGAAATTAAAATATACAAGAAATTGACATACATATTCAACCAATGATAGAAAGTCTTTACCGAGGATTGTGCCAAAATGACAAGTATCAACAAATGGAAATTCTCTTTCTAGATCACCTTTTGTCAAGATCTAATTTTAAATTAGAATTTTTTTGAATATTTACATGTCCAGCGGGATAAAAGGTATCATTTCTGATATTCCCCCCACAAATGAATCCAAAATCACAATTGAATTTGTTTTTTATTGAATCAGCAACTAAATTACCCATATTTGTTTCTCTGGATCTCAAATGTTCAGTAGCAGAATTTAAATTTGATGAAACTAAAACAATTGGATCATTTGAGTCTTTTGGTAATTGATCAACATAAAACTTTACAATTTTAGCTGTTTCTGGATCAGGTTCAAAACCACGATTTACAATCATTTTCCATGTTGTGAATACATTCACTTTTGTAAATGATTTTCCTTTGAATTCAGTTGTTCTTTTTTCCAATTCAAATTGCAATCTAAATAAGTATCTCCCATCTAATCCACTTTTATGAATCAAAGTTTCACCACAATACTGTGTATGTGGGAAATGATCATGGCCTCCAATCATAATGTTAATTTCAGGAACAGCTTTAGCGAGTTGAACATCTTCAGAAACATTCAAATGTGTCAAAGCAATCACACAATCAACATTTTCTGTTTCTCGCAAGTATTTTACACACCTTTTAGCCGATTTTCTACAAGTTAGTCAAAAATATGTTCATACAAAATATCTTCAAAATAGGTTTCTGGATTTGGTTTAGATAGAGATGTTGTTTTTTCTGTGCAAACACCGAACAATCCAACTTTCATTCCTCCTTCTAAAGTTAATATATTGGTTTCAATTGTTCCAGGTAATAACTCTTTTTTTGATTTATCCACAAATATGTTGGAATTGAGGTATTTCACAGTGTCTTGAGTTTCTTTGATTCTTTGAATCAAAATATCAGTTCCAAAATCAAATTCATGGTTACCAATACAATAAAAATCAACTAAAAAAATATTAAAAAACTCAAATTTACATGGCATCGTGTTCAAAATGTCAATCATGTGTTTTCCTTTGAATTTTTGTGCCAAAGCTGATGCAGACAAAAAATCACCATTTAAAGTAACAATAGTTTGATATGGTGCTTTTTTAAGCTCTTTTTTTAAAAGTGTGTTTAATTCTGCCATTCCTCCAACACCAAACTTGTCTTTTTTGTTTTTTTGATTTGTTTTTTCTTACCTTTTTCTACTTCATACACATCATTCACTGAGAACAATGTAAAGTTAGACCTGTGAGTAACATAAATTTTTAACAAATTCTTACCTTTGAATTGTTGTTGTTCCTCCTTTGCTTGTCATCATTAACCAATGAAAAAAATTGTTGAAAAAAAAAACGTTTATTTATTTTCTTTCTCCAAATTTTTTATTTTTTCATTTATATTTGGAACTTTAAAATCTTTTATCTCAAAAACCAATTTCCCAGAAGAAGGAGTTTTAAAGGTGAAACACCTTGTGAAAAATGTGAATTTTTTTTTCACTTACCAATCTGGCAATATTTTTAAAATTAAATCCAGTTCTTCAATTATTATCTTTTTATTTTTTTTTATAGGTGATAAATTCAGGATTTGAATTATCAACTCGTCTTTATACATCGCTGTTCTTTTTTTTTCTTTGTACAAGTCTCTAATTATCCTTAGTGTTCTATCAAGTTGATTGTATTGTAACTTTAATGTTAATTTTTCATCTAAAAGTTTGTTGTTTATCAGGATTTTTTCATTTTCTTTTATTTTTTTAATTGTTGCAGGCGCCAAAATTGAAAAAATTTGTTTTTCGACTTCTGTTGTTTCATTTTTGGTTTTTGGTTTTTTAAATGGTATTTCAACTTCAGTTGATTCGTCTGCTTTTCTTTTTTTTGGTTGAACTTTTTTGCTTCTTGATCTTATCGGTGTTGAGCTCATGTTAAAAAAGTATAACCGTATTATCGGATTGGATAATATTTCATGTCATTAATTTCCAATTTTTTCGATAAAATGAAACAGGAAAATGGATTTTTTTTCTGTTTAGTTTCTACAGATTTGTGATTGGTTTATATTTCCCGCTTAAAGAGATGGATGTCCGTTATGAAGAAGTGAGAAGAAAATTCCAAGCGCTAGCAATCAAAAGAGATTGGAAAAGAAAAAATTGGAATAATAAAAAAGAAAAAAACACAGAAACTGCTGAAGTTTGGGTAATTGAAGACAACATGGACATTTCATTCACATCTCCAGCCAAAAAACTACCAACTGCATTATTACAAGAATTTGATGAAAAAGAAAACTTTATATCAAGAAATTTGTTTCATGATGAAGCTGAGGTCTCAGGAGAAGACAGTGAAGAAGAAGAAATTGAAGAATTCGAAGGTGAAGACAGCTTTATTGATGATGATGAAGAATCAGAACGAAGTTGTATTTCTGAAAATAGTTTTAGTGATTCTTATGAAGAATATGAACAAGAAAGACTCAAAACACCACAACAAAATTCTATTATCGACATTTCTTCTGACGAAGAGGAATTCCAAGAAAAAGAGAACACAATGAAAAGTAACCGTCCTAGTGAATTACAATCAATACCAAATTCAAGATTAAGCACACAAGTATTTTATGATTCACCAATTAAAACTCGAATTGCCGAAAAAATGACCAAAACAAAATCAAATATTCCTTTTCAAAAGAATAAAGAAATGTACTTGAGACAATATTACATTGAATTCAACCAAAGAATATTTGACAACCAGCTTCCCAAGGTAAAAATTTTCACTATTTTTATTATGACAGAATCCACCATTAATTTGGTCAGTTCATTTAACAAAAACAGCAGGACGTTGTATTTCAACACTATCATCTGGAAACAATCGTTCAATAAAAATTGAAATGTCATCAAAGGTTGTAGATTCCATTGAAAGATTGAAAATCACATTATCACATGAAATGTGTCATGCAGCTACTTTCATGATTAATCAAGAAAATAATCCTAACCATGGTAAGAGTTTCAAACAGTGGGGATACAAAGTTCATCAAGTCTATCCAGAAATTACTGTAACAACAACACATTCCTATGATATCAACTACAAATATAAATATCAATGTGTAGGTTGCAAAGCGATTTATGGAAGATTTTCAAAATCTGTAGATACAAAAACATCTACTTGTGGTCGATGCAATGGAAATTTAATCTTGCTGGATGAAAAACTGAGAGCATCCAATAAATACAATCAATACGTGAAAGAGAATTTCTCAGCAAAGAAAGAAAAATTTCCGGGATTATCTACGATTGAAATTATGAAAAAACTATCAAATGATTATAAGTCTTTGAAAAATTGAATAAAAAATCCAGGAGATTCCTTTTTTTTCCATCAATATGATTGGCTCATTTATTTTATTTGGTTTGTTGTTGCTTGTGGTAAGTGTGACAAAAATCTAACTTGTGTTCATAGGTTTATCTTTCTTACCAATATGTGAAGTACCTTGAGGCTTGTTCAAAACTCCGAGATATTCCAGGAATCACCTCTTTTTTTAGAATTCCTTATCTTTTAGGTTCAGAGTCACCATTTAAAACTCAAGTCACAAAAAAAAACGCTAAACAATACGGAGACATGTTTAAATATACTTTAGGATCTTCAAATATACTTTTCTTAACAAATCCAGAAGACATAAAAAAAATGTTGTTAACAGATATCAAAAAATTTGGAAAACCAGATTTTTTGAAATCACAAAAAGGACCTGTTCACAAAGTTCCAAATATGATACGATTAGATACAAATGATGATTGGAAAAGAGTGCGTAGTCTTTCCAGTACAGCCTTTAGTGATTCAAATTTAAAATATGAATTTGAATCTAATGTTGATAAAGTAACAGATGACTTAATGAATTCTTGGAATGAAATAGCTTTAAAAAATGGTGTCATTAATGCTTCAAAAGATTTTGGTTTTTTGACATTAGATGTTATCGGAATTTCAGGATTTGGAAAAGAATTTAAAACAATTGAAGAAAAAGATGATACTTATGCTAACATCATTTCAACACTTTTTGGTTCATTAGTGTACAAAAGTGCACTGCCTTCATTTTTATTCAAACTTCCAATTCCTTTTTTTCAAAAGATGCTAAATGCAGAAGAAAGATGGGCTGGATATTTGAATCAAATAATTAATCAAAGAAGAAAAGATATTTTAGAAGCAGAAAAACAAGGGTTTGCATTTAACAAGACAGATTTATTGAGTAAAATGATGGTATCTCATGTAGAAGATGAAAATCCTTTCACACATGATGAATTAATTGGTAAAAATAGAATTTTTGAATTTGACATTTTAAAAGCAAATACACATCTTTTCTTAGTTGCTGGTCATGAAACGTAAACTGAATTTAATCATACTAAAATTAATCAACAGAACTGCAAACACTTTAAGTTGGATTTTTTACTTTCTTGCTTTATATCCAAAATATCAAGATATGGTAAGTAATATATTGATATTTGACCATTTTACAAGATAAATAAAGAGGCAATCGAAGAATTTGGTGATGAAACAAAATTATCATTTGAGAAATTATCAAAAGGATTTCCAATTACAAAGGCAGTGATCAATGAAACTTTACGCTTGAAAAACCCAGCTTCAGGAGCATTAAGATCTTTGTTAACTGATTATACAATTAGAGGACATGTTATTCCAAAAGATACTTTAGTTGTTGCGTCTTTCTTGGCTGTTGGTATGAACAAAAATATTTGGGGAAATGATGTTGATGATTTCAAACCAGAAAGATTTTTAAATCGGGACATGAAAGATTTAAGATATGTGTTTTCACCATTTTCATCTGGACCAAGAGTTTGCATTGGAAAAAGATTCGCAGAAATGGAAATGATTTTGATCATTGCAAAGGCGATGATGAAATTTAGAATTCATGCAACTGAAGAATTAAAAAATGTTGATGAAGTAACTGCAGGAACTATGAGGCCTTCTATTCCGATAAAAGTGAATATTTCATTAAAATGATTTTTTGAAAATCAAATTTTTTTTTAATTATAAATTAGGAGATCTGAATCTCATTGGTTGAAACCTAAAATCTAGAGATCAAAGTAAAAACATATAAAGTTATTAAACTTAAACTGAATTCATATTATAAGTAACTTGATTCAATATTCTTTTCGGACAAATAGATTTCATCATTCACAGATAAAATTAAGAAAAAACTAATAATCAATCCGAACCTCAAATTTCGGATTCATCCAAGATGAAATCAACAAAAGAAAAAGAAGAAGATGATGAAACATTAACTTCTTCTTCTTTTGTTCAAAATATTTCACAATCACAACAAGAACCACAGCCACAACTCACCAGAACAACCATTGAAGAATTGCAAAATTTTATTGAAAAACTAGAAAAAAAACACCAAACTGAAGTAGAGAATATCGAAAAAGAACATAAAATAAAAATGGATGGTGTATACAAAAGTCTTGTTTCTCAAATAGAAACCAATCAGAAGAATGAAGAGATAATCAAAGAATTGACTGAACAAAACAAGATTCTACAAGAAAATATAGGTTCAAATCAGAAATCAAAAATGGATACTTCAAATAAATTACAACAGCAACTGCAAAATGCTCATGTTTCAGATGACCTTTTTCCCTTTGTTCAAGAAATACCTTTGAGAAATTCAGTCCCTTATATCAAGCTTCCAGAAAATAGAAATTTATCTACTGAACAAATAGAAATTCCAATATCACAAAATTTCAAATTCGATGTTTCAAAACCTTCAATTAACACCTTTCGTATGTCGGAAGAAAATCCAAGAAACAATGAGAAGTTCAAAATTCCTCAAACAAAGTCAAACATTCAAAAAAAATCAAACAAACTTTTTTCTCATCCCAAATGGAAAAATTACAAATTTAATTCTCCAAACAATCAAAAATCAAATTCAGTAAATCATAGATCTTCAGTTGAAACAATTCCTATTGCTTCTGAAGAACAAGTGATGGAATCATCAACCAAGGAAATAGATGATCCAACCAGATCCCAAATTAGAACCTCTGAAATACCAGTTTTTGAAAAAGATCCTGAATTGATTGAAGAACAAAAACCTGAAGATTCCATCGAAATTAAAGAATTATTCTCAGAAATGGGTGAAATTTTGAAAACACAGTACGCCTTGAATCATTCAGAAAATTCAGAAATGAATGAAGAATTTTTCAGTGAACCCAAAGGAAATTAAATCAATAAAATTTTGCAATACTTTGAAAACCAATTTGGGCAAATGCAAGAATCGAACATCTTCCAACGAAACATCCAATGAAATCGCTTCCAAAACTCCGACCAATCATACATATACATTTCCAACGTACGTCACGTTCAACTTGAACCTCCAAAAAACATGGTAATAAGCAGCACAACCTTACCAAATCAATCTTCAAAAGTATCACTTCCTTTCAATCGAACAACTTCTGTCTTTGAAGCACCTGTTATTCAAGAATTAGAGGATAATCATCACATTCAACATTCAGAATTCAGTGAAATTCTTTGGAATGCATCCAAAAAATACACAAAAATTCAAAAAAGAAAAAGTTGTTGTCGAGTAACCTGCTGCTGCACAACATCAATTCTATCCATCATTTGTTTAGGTAAGTAAAAAAAAAAAGTTCACACAATTCAAGTTATGTTTGGTATTGCTTTGACATCAATGATAGTATTACCAAAGGCATCACAAAATTTAATTGTTTCAAAAATTCGTTCTTCAAGAGCAGAAACCTTAATGGTTTCTGGAACTCCTGAAAAAGACAATTTCATTTTGGGATATGTTCAAGGATATAATCAAAGAAAATATTTCGACAAACAACCAACTCAAGATGAATTGAAACAAGCATTGAATCATTATAATCCTGTTTATGTTAAAGACGTTGCTTTCTTTAATTCTGAACTTCAAAAAAGTCTTTGTGACAGTTTAAGAAGAAATAAACATGCTACTTTCATTGGTGGTCTTAGTAGATATGATAAAGCTCAAAAGAAATTGGTAAAAAGACTATTGAAATGTAGAAAACCTTCCTCACATGTAACTTATATCAAAAAGATACCTTCGTTTGGTTGGGCCATGTATGGAGTCAAAGCATTGATTGCCTTTCTGTTTTTGACATGCTCAACAGTTATTTGTTGCTCATGTATCAACACTCAAACAAAAGAAAAATTATTGAAAATGGAAAAAGAATTGAACAAAGAATCCATGGAGGTTTTTCTCCCAAGAGGTGTTCATTTTTCATTCAATTCTGAAATCCAATCTAATCCTCAAATAGATGTATATTTGTATGGCTCAAATGTTAATTTAAATTCGAAACAACAAATAGCTCCTTTGGAAACCTCAAATTACATTTCACAACCAATTGTCCAACAAACACCTGTTGTAGTATCAAATCAACCTGTCCAATATAGTCAAACAGTTCAACAACAACCAGTGTATTATCAACAACAAGTGGAAGAAGTTCAACGTTTTTTGTATCCAAATCCACACGGAAATATTAACAATGGTCAAAGTTATTCAACATTTCCAAAACAATAAATTCGTTTTAGGAAATGGTTTTTTCACACAGGTGTCCCTTCTGGATTAGCATTCTTCAAATTCTGTTTCTTTTTTTCAGATGAAATTATTTGGGTAAACTAGAGAAAAAGTTGGATTAACTCAACGGTCAACATTTTTTTTTTTGGAATGTTCCAAAGTGTCAACCAATAATCTGTTTTGGAATCTCCAATAAAAAACTTCAATTAGAATTGACCAACCGAAATTTTTTCATATTCTAAACAAGTATGATTACTCAAACAACAAAGTTAACACTCACTTACAATGGTGATATTTCTGCTTTTGAAACTCCATTTTTACCTAAACTTCAAGCTCATGGAATTTCACAAGAGGAATACCATTGCACAGTGAACAATCTATCAAATAAAGTGTCAAAAAACATCAAAAAAAAGAACTATTGCACATTTGGTATTTGTTGTTTTTCTGCTGCACTGGTAGTTGCTGTCCTAGGTTCTTTTGATTTTTGATATTTTTAACATTTCTGTAGTTTTGGGTTTTCTGATACTTGGATTGATGATAATGATACCAAAATTTGCACAAGATCAAATCAAAGAAGCATTAGAACATGGAGAGGCAGAAACTCTATTCATTTCTGGCTCAGAACAAAAAGATGTCTATATTAAACAAACCATCAAAGAACTGAATCTGAGAGCGAAGATATTTGAGCACAGACCTACACCCACAGAAATAACGTCTGCTTTTAGTAATTACTACTATGTATATATCAAAACTCTCAATGAATTGTCGGCCGATGATAAAACAACACTTTGCGAAAATTTGAAAAAAACAAAACATGTCACATTCTTAGGAGGAATTTCAAGCTCAAAAAGTGAAGATTCAGAGAGATATTACAAATCATTGAGTAATTGTCGAAGCAATACCCAATACATCAAATACTTGAGATTTGTTCCTCAAAAGTACTGGACACATCTCATCATTTTAGTACTTTCCATCCACACATTTATTGCTTTAATGTCGATAGGAATTTACATTTTAGCTGCTAAATGTATCAAAAAGGAGATGAAAAATATTGAAAAAGAATCAAAAGATGAATCATTGAAGAAGTATCAATCAAGAGGTGTTCATTTTCAATTCAATTCAAACTATGCTATCACACCAGAAATCAATATTTTCTTTTATGAATACAGTGCAACAAATAATCAAAAACAAGCTCCAATGACTTATTACCAACATTCTGATCCTGGTAACTTCTACACTGAAAACTATTATCATGTACAATAAACTCATTTATTCATCAAGTAATGTTTGAAATTGGTTCAAATTTAAATTGAATTCGTCCACAATTGGAGTGAAATAAAAAATGTCATCTTTGATTTCATCAATTCTAGCAAGAATTGAGTGTTTACCAAAAAATAATTTCTGAAGATCTTCAAATGATTCATTACCAGTGAATTTTTTAAACTCTTTTGGAAATAGTTTTTTCACAATTGACCCATTCATCTGTTGGAATGAATTAGTGAAGAAAAAATTCTTACATGCACAATTTCACTTTTATTTGTGAGACAATTGAAATTCAAAACTCTTTTGGTTCTGGTGTTCGTCAAACAAAATTCACAAAAATTTGAAGACATTAACTCATTACTACATTGAAAACAAACATGTGAATAAGGTATCATTTTATCCTGAACAACACTTGTTATTTGTCTATTTAATATTCCAATTTCATAAAGTTTCAAATTTTCCAATTCTGAGAATTTACATTTCAAATTTGATTCTCTCAATGGTGAAATTACTGTGAATTCATCAAATTCAATAAAATCTGAATTTGATGTTTTGTAAAGATTCCTGAATTGTATTTGTTTCTTTTTCTTTAAAATTTCTAAAATTCTTAAACAAAACACAATCCTATCAACATGAATTCGAATACTATTAGAATTAAGTCAAAGAATAGTTTCGTTACTATGTTTTGGATTGGATTGATTCTTTATCTTGAACATATAAAATGCATAATGGATCATTTGATTCAGTTGATATTTTTACATGTGAAATTGATCCTTTCAAATCAAAACGCAACTTGATTAATGGGTCAATGTTTTTTTTAAGAAATTACTTCTTTTGTTGATTTGATTTCATCAACATTTAATTCTAAAAATGAAACATACATTGAATCAATTGGATTATTGATATATTCTGATTGTGTGAGTTGTGTATCTGATTCTGCTATTTTACAGGTAGAATCTCCTTGAACATGAAATTCAAAAAACACTAAATCTTTGGTAAACGGTTGAATCATTGATTTGATTCTCTTAGAAGTGATCAAATTCTTTTTGACAAGTCTAATCGCTCTGAACTCAAACAGTCTTCCTTCAGCTTTGAAAACAGCATTCCAGTACTCAAATTCTCCATGTGGGATTTTTAAAAAACAGATTTTTTTTGTTTCTATTTCTTGAAGTATAATGATATGATTGTATTTGATAAAATCGATATGTCTATCATCCTCTGATTCACGATCAGGTTCTTCAACTTGAATGACTCTTTGAATGACTCCAGAAATACGAATAGATGAACAAAGGTCATCACAAAGAGGAATCAATGAAATATTCTCCAAAACATCAACAAAATCTTTTTCTTGGATAACTTCTGTGTGAATGTAATGTTTTTGTGGTGTTTTGATAACTATTTTCTTTTTTGATTTCGTTGGTGTTCTTGGAGCTTGTTGAATTTTCAATTTCTTCATTTTATTAAATAACTTAACTGATTCATTAATTTCTTTCTTGTTCATTTTTGAATCCCCAACTTCAAAAAAATAGGTACAAAGAATTGTTTTCATTGCAGAAATATAGTAAATAGAACTTAAAATGATTAATAAATTTGAAATTACATTGGTTTGTAAATACGTATTGTTTTACCAATTTCTAATCCATTCAAGTGCCAAAACAGAACATTAAAAAATTCATTTTCATCATTTTGATTTTGACAAACAACACCAAAATAGGATGAAATAGTTTTGACATTTGAAATAATAATCAAATCCAAATAAGGCTCGGATTGATCTTGTGTATCATACATGACATTTTTATCAATATTTGATTCTTTAGATTTATTTGAATTTCCTTCAATTTGTATTCTAGATAAACTTCTTTGTAATTTACTTCCTAGATATCCCAATTTTGGTTTTTTTAAAATATCATTGAAAAGATTAAAAGTTGCTGTTTGATTTTTCTTAGTGACTTGCATGCGATCCAACCAACGATTTGGATTTCTCAAATCATGTTGTTCAGTTTGTGGACTTTCTAATTCAATTTCATCATCTGCTTCTTCAATTTCTTCTTCCATTTTATTTGTATAATTGATTCGTAAAGTTGAACCAACTCTTTTTGGTGTTCTTTTTTTTTCCATTGATTTAGGAGTTGTATTTTTATTTTTAATTTGCGTTAAAGTTGGAGTCAAATAAACTTGACTTTGTTGACTTTGTTGACTTGGTGCAATGCTCAATGAAGGTCTAAAAGATTCATCATCATCATCAGATGAGAAGTCTTCAATATCTTCTTCAACTTGAAAATGGATGAAAGAAATAAGAATTCTTACCTTCTGTAATTTTTGATGATTCAATTTTTTGAGCTTTTCTTTTTTTTGGTGTGACATACTCAGATTTTCTTTTTCTTGAATCTGTGAAGAATTTATTGAAATCTTCATCATAAGAACTGTAAGAAGATTTTTCTTTGACTTCTGCAGGTGAAAAAAAAATTTCATCATCTGAAAAATCTTGTGACACAATACTTTCTGTTTCATTCACTTTTTCATCAGGAATATAACCAGAAGAATCAGAATCATCAGAAAATGACTGTGAATAAATAATTTTCTTCTTTGATAAATTTACAGAAGGTCTTGTTTTATAACGTTCATTTGATGATGTAACTTCTGTGAATGTACCAAAAATTTCTTGTTCTTTTTCTTCTTCCATTTTATCTATTTTTCCATATTCTTCTTCTTCAGCTCGAACTGGTGAGAGTACAATTATTTCATCTTTTTGTGTCGCATTTTTTTCATCAGTTTCTTCTTCATTTGAATGGATTGTGTTTTGTGAATCTTGATTAAAACTTGAATTCCACACCGGTCTAAAAGCAAATAAAGATGAAAAACGACTCTTTGAAACAACAGGTGATTCTATTTTTCGATTTTCTGAAGAATATTTTGATTGTTGGTTCTTTTTATTTTAGAATTTATTTAAATTACGTTAATATATCCATCTGTTTTCAAATAATCCACAGCTTTTTTTTGGTTCCATCCAATTTTTTCTTGAGAATTTGATTCTTCAATAGAATCCTGAGTTTCTGCGTATGTCTCCTGGAATTTCTAGGAAAGGTTAATTTAAAATCAAAAATACTTGGTCGTCTTTATCACTTCTTAAGTTTGAACGTTTGCTCCACATCTGTTTTAATTGAACAATATGAGTCTTCCAAAAAATGGAATCAAAATGATTGGTTTAAAAATCAACCCCTTTTTTTAATTAATTTTTTGATATTGTTGTTTTGAATTGTTTCGATATTTTATCAAGTTAAAAAAATTTGAAAAAAATCTATCATTTCATTGGGCAACACTAGAAACATGTCTTTTTCAGACGATGGTTTGTTTTTAACACAAGTAAATAAAACTCAACACTAACTGAATTCAGTTATCTCTTGAAAAACCACTGTCACTTCATACGTTTGTGTGTGACCTTTTACAACATGAAAAAAAAGGAATTCCCACTTCGACGGTTCGTCATAACCTCAAAAAAATACGACATTGTTTCAAAGGCAAAGATTTTGTAAATTGGTCTTTAAAAACAATCAACGTTTCAAAACGTGAAGAAGCACATACACTTGGCCAAATATTAATCCATAAAAATTTCATACTGCCTGCTCTGAAGAAAGAAAACCAAAACCTTGAAGATGATATATTTGATGAAAAAATATTTTACAGATTCAGAGAGATTACAGTTGTAACTGCTGTTGGTAAAGTTTTTTTTTTTTTTTAACATTAAAACATTCAGGTCGTGGTATCAAAGAGTATTTTTTGATTTCAGATTTAGAAGATCCAAAATCCTCCAATTTGATCAAAGTTATTGTTGAAAATACCCAAAACTCTATTGTTGTTGATGAGTCAAAAGCAAGAGCGTTCATGGGTTTCATGAGAAATGTCAAAGTAAAAAAAAAAAAAATTGAAAACAAAAGCATGAACATTGGTTTCCAATTGAAAGAATAGAATACGATGAGTTTTTAAGACAAACAACTATCATCAGAAAAAAATCAAAATTTGGATCTTTGAAAGATTTAATCCACAAATCAGATCCACTTCTCGATTACAGAAAAAAATATCAAACAAAAAGTGGAATTTCATTGTTCGTTTCGGAAATCAAACGATTTTCATTTCAGATATTAAGAGGTATCAAAGCTATTGTTGATTGTGGTTTCAGTTTTCCACATTTATGTAAATTAAAAGATAACCTTATAACTTTCTTTAAAAAGCAACTTCAAACATTATTCTTGAAGAAAATGATAAAAAACTAAATTGTAAAATATCAGATTTTGAAGATGTTTTTGTGGGAATGCCTCCTGCTTATGAACATTTCTTTTACCCAAGAAGAACAAAAGTGAACCATTAAAAAAAAAGATTAAACTTCTATTTTTAGATTAGAGAAGAAATTATTTGTTTTGGTGTAATTCTATATGAAATGTCTGTTGGTCAAGAGATTGATGATATTACATTATCATTCAATCGTTTGAAAATTGATAAAGACATTACATCAATTTTAAACACAATTTTCATTGGAAATACTAAAATTCAAGTTGAAGATTTATTGTCACATAATTTTTTCAAAGATTTAGATGCTGTAGAAAAACCAAAAAAATTGATTATCAAAGATACAGGAATGCTTCATTTATTTTTTCAAATTAAAATGGGATTGGATAAAAAAAGAAAATCAAACAAAGAAACAGAAGAAACTGTAGTCAACATTACAAATGGTAAATCTTCTATAAAAGTTGGTGCTTTGACTACTTCAGAAGATA
This sequence comes from Neovahlkampfia damariscottae, assembly GCA_016618085.1. Classification (NCBI taxonomy): domain Eukaryota; phylum Heterolobosea; class Selenaionea; order Neovahlkampfiida; family Neovahlkampfiidae; genus Neovahlkampfia; species Neovahlkampfia damariscottae. The sequence continues at coordinate 38,627 of JABLTG010000094.1, forward strand.
TTGTATTTGAATTAAAAGAAAAAGAAAAATTGAACAAGAATAATATCAATAAACCAATGGTTATTGATACTTTTTCCGAAGAAGATACAAGTTCAGCTGAATCAGTTTCTAATTCATCTCATAAACCAAAATCAGTTGAACCACAAAAAAAAAGATTATCAAAAACACTCAGTGGGAGTTTCATACAACTTCAAATGGAAGATGATCATCCAGAAAAAGAAGAAGCATTAAATAATTTGAAAATGCTTTTAGATAATGGGTTCATTGATAATGATGAATATCTTGCAAGAAAAGAACAATTGGATGATGTCAATCTTGGTGATGAAACAACAACTGAATATGAGACAAGTCCATATTTGAATAGTGGTGAAATGAAAGAAGAGATTAGGAGATTCTCTGAAACAGAAGAACATAATCAAAATACAGACCATGATGAAATTATTGTTGAAGCATTTGATGATGATGATCACAGTGAAAATAGTGATGGTGATGATGAGGTGATTGTTGAAGAATTAAGTGATGGTGAAGGTGAAGAAGAAGATATTATTGTGGAGAGTTTCTGAATAAAAATTTGTTGGAAAGAAAAATTCTTTATTTTTGTCATCCAAGATTTTGATTGGCAAAACAAACTTGAACTAAAAAAAAACGGTTCTCAACAATGAACACAACAAACGCCATAAAGTTTGTGTTTATAAAACTAACTGGTTCATAGACACTATATTAAAAAACTGTTGGAAGACGTCAGTGGAGTGAAGGTTTTAATTTTAGATGAAGAAACCAAAGAAATTGTTAGTGTTGCTGTTTCTTTGACAGAAATTTTAAAAGAAGGTGTTTTTTTAATAGATCTGTTAAGTAATAAAAAAAGAGAAAAAATTAAAGATGTGAAATGTTTTTGTCTCATTAGACCAACTGAAAAAAATGTAAAACTTTTACAAGAAGAACTTCAATCACCAAAATATCAAGAATATCATTTATGTAAATAAAATTCTAAAACTAAATTTTGGTAGATTTTAATAACGTCATTCCTTCAGAAAGACTTCAATTTATTGCTGCTGCTGATTCTAAAGAAATAGTCAAATCAGTACGTGAATATTATTGTGATTATATTGCACCTGATGATTATACTTTTACTCTAAATCTTGATTATGAAGATAAAAACAGAATTTGTGACGGAATTCTTTCTTGTTTATTGTCATTGAAAAAAAGACCATTTATTAGATATGATAAAAACTCCGTTTCATGTAATCAAATAGCACAAGAAGTTTTATCAAGAATAGAACAAGGTAATCTCCGTAAAAAAGTTTTTTTTATTTTATCACAAAGAGTCTGAAAATGGAGGATTATTCGATTTCAAAAAAGAAATTTCACCACCAATTTTATTAATATTAGATCGTAAAGATGATCCAGTGACACCTTTATTAAATCAATGGACATATCAAGCTATGGTTCATGAATTAATTGGTATCAAAAATAACAGAATAATTCCTTCAACTGATAAAGATGACGGTAAAAGTTGAAAAAAAAAAATAACACTATAATTTAGATGAAAAAACATCAAATGAAAAAAAAATTGAAGAAATGATTTTGTGTTCAAAACAAGACTCTTTCTTTGATAAGAACATGTGAAAAAAAAAAAAAAAATTAACTCTTTGACAGGTATTCAAATTGGGGTGATTTATGTTTAAATATCAAAAAAATGATGGACTCATATCAACAAAAGCATAAAACAACTTCAAATATTTCAAGTTTTGATGACATTAGAAGTTTTCTCTCAAACTTTCCAGAATTCAAAAAAGAAGCAAGTACAGTTGATAAACATGTTACTTTAGTGTATCGTTTGAAAGAAGAAATTACCAAAAGACAATTATTACAAGTCTCAAAATTAGAACAAGAAATTGTATGTGGAACAGACCATTCAACCATTATTAATGACTTAAAGCAACTTTTACCATCACTTGACAATGATGATGATTGTTTAAAATTAGTCATTTTATATTCCTTAAGATATGAAAATTACAAATATAATGAAATAAGAAATCTAATTGATCTATTAGATAGAAAAGGACTGGAAAAATCATTAATTAAAATGGTTGGAAACTTTTTAAAATATGCTGGAAATTCAGTCAGAAACCCAGGTAACTCATTTTTTTAATGTCATTTTTCTATAGGTTTATTTTCAGATTCTGAATCATCATTTTTTGGATGGATTAAAAAAGGTGGTTTAGGAGATGTAGAAAATGTATTTACACAACATAAACCTTTATTACATACAGTTTTAACTCAATTGTCAAAATTGAATGATGCAAAATATCCATTCATTTCATTGACTTCAAAGCAATCACCAAAAGAAGTTATTATTTTCATGGTAGGTGGAATAACTTATCAAGAAGCTTATTTTGTTAATGAATGGAATAAAAATAACTCAATTAAAGTTATTCTTGGTGGAGATCAAATTTTAAATTCATTTAGGTAAATTGTCCAACGAAAAATCTTTTAATTTTATTTTTCAAGTTTTATGGACCAAGTTAGTCAATATTCAAAAGACTCTTTTTAATCAAATAAAAAAAAAATTTTCCTTCAATTTTTTTTGTCCAATCAAAAGCACTCTTCTTTCCAACAAACAAAAAATGCTGAAAAACGTAAAGAGGACTTTTTTGAAAACAACCTCAAATTTTTATTTTAAAACAATATTATCACAAACAAGAGGTATTAAATTTATGAAAAGAAGACCTATAAACCAAGAAAAAGCAAATCCAAAAAGAGAAGACCCAGAATTAGAACAACCAATGTATGAAAAAATATCAGAAAAAGTACAATAAAAAAAAAACTAAAAAAATAACAAAAGTTTCATAATTTGTCTTCAAATACTATAGAGCTTCCAATGAAAGAAAATTCGTTATATCAATTTTTAAATAGATATAAACATTTAACTCCTGAAGAATTTGACCAACAAGTTTCTGTTAATCAATTTAGAGATGCAGTTGATTTATTAGATATTCCTGGTTTTATGGCATCTTTAGATCCAAATACAGCTGAACAATTATACCAAGAAATACTTTATAAAATGAATCCTGTATTTTCACAAATTACAAGCGATGAATATACTGAATACTCAAATGGTGGAAATCCTGAACTTGCTGCTGACTTGAATGATATTTTATATACTCAACAATTAGACTTTAATCCATTGGAAGATTTCAAATTAAATCCAGAAGAAATGCAAGATCTTTCAGCAGAAGAAAAGAAACAACTTAATAATTTAGGTGAATTTCAATTTGAAGATTTAGAAAGTAGAGAAAAATTAGCACAACAACAATTTGATTATATTGAAAAAATGATGCAAGAAGGTTCACAAGAAATCTTTGATCATAATTCTGAAATATTGAATAATGAAAAATTATCCATGAAAGAAAAAGTTCAAAAAATACTTCGTTATAGTGCTATTCAAAAACTTGGTAAAAATGCAACTGAAAAAGATATTTCAGAAGAAATTTTAAAAAGAGCAATAGAAGGAAAACAAAAAGTTAAAAATACATTAATTGAATTATCAGAAAAAGAAGTTGAATTTTTCAAAGCAGTTCAAGAAAATGATTCAAAAGCTATTCGTTTATTCAATGAAGTACTTCCAAGTTTAACAAGTAAATTTCCAGGAGATGATAGATTACGAAATCAAACTGTAAAATTCCTTGATTTTGAAAAAGAAATGATACATAAAGTATCAGCAGATAAAGCAATTCAATCAAAAGATCAACCAAGTATCTTTATTGATAAAATTGCTGGTGAGAAAATGTGGAATTTACATAAAGAAAATCCAGATTTTTATACAGGAGAAAGACTTGGTGGTTTATTTGGTGTAACAAGACAAAGAGCATGGGCTGAATTAATCATGAGAGAACATATGGAAACTGAAGCAGGTAAATTCAATTATGACAAGGTTGCGGAGATTTTCAAAGAAGAAAGAAAAAAAGAAAAAAAAATACCAAGAGAAATGTCAAAACATTTCAAAACAGAAGATGAAGCGTATCTTGATTATTTGGAAATTCAAAAGAAATCTAATTTTCAATACTCTCCTGATGAAAATTTATCAGATTTTGCAAAGAGACCATTTCAGCAACATAGAAAAATTGAACAAGAACCTCAAATTCAAATTTTGGAAAATGCGAAACCAGAACAAAAAGAAACTGAAAAATCAAGAACTAAAATCATATTTGCTGATATTGGAAAAGGTAAAACTGATGAAAATAGAACTTTTAGAGTTAGAGAAAAAGATGGTTTATTGAGAAGTGCTTCATGGACTGAACAATCATTTTTAGGAAGAAAAAGAACATTTCCAAAAGTTAAGAAAGGTCTTGGTGGGAGTAAGAAAAAAAAGACCCTCAAAAGAAAACGTCAATTTTAGAATAAATTTTTTGAAAAAGAAACTATTTCGTTTTGGCCATATAAAACCATATGAACATCTATTTGAAAATAAAAAATTACTAAAAAAAAATAAACAAGCCTATTGGACATTAAATTAACCGATGCGCTTTTATTGGTCGAACATCATTTTTCACACAGAAAAACAAACTTGAATAAAAAACCATGACTTCCAAGTTAATGAAAGTAGAAAAATATAAAATCCTGTTATTAGAAGGAATTCATGAAAACGCAGTGAATTATTTTGAAAAAGAAGGAATGGAAGTAGAACTCTTAAAAGGATCTTTAGACAAAGAAACGTTAAAAGAAAAAATAAAAACTTTCCATGTAGTTGGTGTTAGAAGTAAAACAAAACTTGTAAAAGAAGTATTGGATTCTGCTGAAAACTTACTGGCTGTTGGTTGTTTTTGCATCGGAACTGACCAAACTGATTTAGATCATGCAATGAATCTTGGTATACCAGTTTTCAATTCACCATTTATGAATACAAGAAGTGTTGCTGAACTTGTTGTTTCAGAAATGATTTTCCTTTCAAGAAAAATTCCAGAAAAAAATAGAAAATTACATAATGGAGGATGGAATAAAACATCAACTGACTCTTATGAAATTAGAGGAAAAAAACTTGGAATTATAGGTTATGGACATGTAAAAAAAAAACTAAAAAAAAAAAATTTAACATTTTTTCACACAAGGTTGGTTCACAATTATCTGTATTAGCTGAGTCAATGGGTATGATAGTTTCATTCTATGATATTAAAAAACTATTACCAATTGGAAATGCAACTGCTGTTTCTTTTGATAAACTTTTATCTGAAAATCAATTCATTTCACTTCATGTACCAAAATTGAAATCAACAAAACATATGATTAGAAAAGAACAAATTGCTAAAATGCAAAAAGGAACATATTTAATCAACGCAGCAAGAGGTGATGTAATTGTTGCCCAAGATGTAAAAGAAGCATTATCTTCAGGACATTTAGCTGGAGCTGCTGTTGACGTTTTTGAAGTAGAACCAAAACAAAACGGAGAAAATTGTTTTACAAATGTTTTACAAGGAGAAAAGAATACAATTTTGACACCACATATTGGTGGATCAACACAAGAAGCTCAACAAAATATTGCTGTTGATGTAGCTATTAAACTTACAAATTTTCTTAAAAATGGTATTACAGCAGGTGCTGTAAATTTCCCAAATTTGAATTCTCAAAGAAGTACAGATGTAAAAAGAATTACACAAGTTCATCATAACGTTCCTGGTGTTTTGAAAGAAATGAATAACTTTTTGGAAAATTATAATGTTGTTTCACAATCATCATCAACTAAATTACAAATTGGTTATGCTATTGTTGATGTAGATGCTTCTGATGACTTGGAAGAAATTCTTGAAAAAATTGCCCAATCAAAAACAACAATTAGAGTCAGAAAAGCTTTTTAAATTATCGAAAAAAAAACTATTTCTTTAATATTTTCTCTTTTTTTGTTTGTTTTTACCAAATCCGAATGAATTTGATTCATTTCCTTCAACTCTTTTTCTCTTTTGAAATTTATTGAAATTCACAATTCCAGATGATTTTTGAGTTTGTTGTGATGTAACTTTTCCTCTTTCCATAATGGATTTTAATTTTTGAACAGCAACTGCATTTTCCACTGCAAATTCAACAAGTAATAATAAATTTTTTAACTTGACATTATTATTGATTTTTTGTAAAGCAATCAATGCATTTTCATGTTTTGAAAATTCAATAAAACCAAAACCTTTTGATTTTCCAGTATCTTTTTCTTTAACAATTTTAACTTGTTTGATTACAGAAGATTTTGGTGACATTTCTTTAAAAAGTGCTTTTAAATCTGCTTCTGTGATATCTCTATGTAAATTGAAAATACATAATCTTGTTTTTGAAATCGAATTATTTGGATCTATTTTTGAAATTTAATTGGTTTATAGATTTACCTTTTAGTTTGTCTTTTTTCATTAAATAATTAGCTTGGATTTTTTTAATATGAGCATCTGGTAAAAGAGCTGCTTCATCTGATTTTGGATGTACATATCCTACTTTTAAAAGATGTAAATTTCTTTTGTCTTTGACATCTTCTTTTTCTTCTTTTTTTTGAACTGCAGCATCTTTTTCAATGGCTCTTAAAACTGTTAATGGTCTTCCTGATAATGAAATTTGATCTAAAACTGGGTCTTTTTTGAACTTTTTTTTGTTTCCTTTTTTGAGTGATTCTAAATTTAATAGTCTTTGAGATTCTTCTAATTTTTCGAATAATTTATCCAATGAATGTTTAAATTGATATTTTAAAAAAGCAGTTCCTGAAGGTTGTTTTGTTTGTTTATTTTTTACAATAGCTACGTATTGAACAGCTCCAAATTTTGAAAATAATTTTGAAATTTGGTCAGTGGTTGCATCAAATGGTAAATTTTTTATAAAAATGGTTTTTGATAAATCTATTACAAAAGTAAGTTATAATTGTCAATTTGAAAAACCTTCTTTCTTTCTTTCTTGTGGATTTTTTTTTTCTTCTTTTTCTTCTTCTGAAGATTCTGATTCTTCTTCACTAGATTCTGACTCTTCTTCTTCTGATTCTTGAACTTGGTCTTCTTCAAACATTTCATTCTCTTCATTTTCATCATCAAAATCATCGTCTACATCAACATCCAAATTTTTAGTTCTTTTCTTTTCAACAACTTGATCAAGCTTTTCTTTTTGTTTTTCTTCTTCTTCATCCACTTCTTCTTCTTCTTCACTATCATCTTCACTTTCAGTTTCCAAATCACCAACTAATTTTTTCATCATTTCAACATCTTCTTCATCATCATCACTACTATATACATCATCATCTGTATCTGATAATTCAAACTCTTCTTTTTTTTTTTCCTTTTTTTGTTTTTCAATTTTTTCCTTTTTTAACTCTTCTTCTTTTTCAATTTTTTGTTTTTCATGTAATTGATTAATCATCATTGTTTTTTGTTTTAAATACTCTTCTCTGTTAATTTTGAAATCAACAATCAATGCATGACCATCTAATTCATGTCCGTTTGATTTTTCAACTGCCAAAGAAGCAGATTTTTCTTTTTGATATTCAATGAATGCATATCCTTGATGTCTATCTCTGTCATCTTTTGAGGCTGGTATTCTGATATTCCTAATGATTCCAAAAGTTTTGAAATATTGTTCAAGACTTTTTTGAGCATCTACAAGATTTTTCTGAATTTTAAAAAGGTCAATATATTAAAAAATTACCTTGAAAGTTAAACCTCTGATCATAATTGTATTCTTTCTTTCAACTTTTTTTTCAAATTTAAAGTCATCTTTTGAGAGTTCAATTCTCAATCTTCTGCCTTGAAATTCTTGTTGATTCAATCTCTTTTCTGCTGTTTCAGCATCAATTGATAAATTGAAATGAATAAATCCGTATCCTTTACTTTCACCTTTTTCATCTTTAACAATGACACATTTTTTTGGTGTCATCCCAACTTCTTTGACAAATTCTTTCAAATCAATTTCAGTTGCACTGTATGGTAAATTTCTTACGAAAAGACTTGATGATTTTTTTGCCTGCATTTCGTTTTGAACAACAGAGAAAAATGGACCAATCATTTTTTCTCAAACCCCAGTTCGAAATAAAACTCAATTTTTCCTTTTTTTTCAAAAAATAATATATCATCGGAATTTGTAATACTTTGTTGGATAAAATTTGACGAATAAAAAACAACGATGTCAGGAGACTCAAGAGAAGCTTATGATGCACTTGAAGCTGCAAGATTTCAAAGTCAGAGATTACCATACTCTGAAGGATTACATTGGCTTGTAAAGGAATACCTGGACATATTTCGTGTTCATTCAAAAATCAATGTTTGGAAAATTTTAGTTATCATGTTCTTTTATGTGCTCATTTTTTTTACAATTTTTCAAAAGTTTTTAATCAAAATATATAGAGCTTTATGTGGTCCTAATGGTGTAAAATTAAATTCAAAACCTTTGGAAAAGGTTGAATGTGTGATAAAAAAAAAAATTAAATTTTTCAAGATGGTTTTTGGCGACAATTATTTGAACTTTTGAATTTTTCATTTGGGTTATTAACACTTGTAATCACTGTGCCTTATTCAAGATTGGATGGTTCTGAAACTTATTTATGCTTTTGGGCTTATTGTGCTATTATGTGTACATCTGTTCCTGTTATGTCAAAAAATAGAAAAATTCGAAGATTTGTAATGAAATACGTATTTTACTTCTCAATGGGTGTGAGGTAAATTGAAAAAAAAAAAAAACTAAAAAACCTCAGTGCTTGGTAAGCTGAAGAAAAAAAGTTAAAATTTTCAAAGTGCAAATTGGGCTTATTTTTGTATTTTTTTTTCATTGATTAATTAATTTTTAGATTATGGAGTAAATAAAAAACAAAACTAAAACTTTCAGTTTTTCAATGGAAAATGGGATTACTTCACAATTCATGTTATTCCTCCAATTTGGTAAATCAAAAGATTTCTTGACAATGTTTTAAAAGGATTGTAATTTTTTACCTCATTAATATCAGAGAATTTGATGATGAAGTAAATCCACTTTGCGGACATCCTGTGTTAACAGCATTTTCATTCACTATTTATCTCTGTAAGTCTTCATCAATTTTTTAAAAATAATTCATCATTAGCTATCATTGCAAGCTGGAGACATTTCAATATTCCACATGTCATTTATTCAATGTTTCGTAAGTTAAAAAAAACTGACAAATGATTTTTCAGACATGGAAGACTTATATTATAATGGAGCTACTTTTCCAGTTGCTGTCAATTTAGCTTTATTAACATTGTTTTGTTTGGCCAGAGCATTGTGGTGTAGACTTCAAAAAGTTGATATTAAAAAAGATTAAAAGAGTTTATTTTCACACATCTTTTCTTGGATGCCTAATGAATGACTTTAAGGTTTTATTTCAAATTTTGCTTGTAAAATGAGATGATCTGATGAATATTGAGAATTTGGAATCCCATTTCTTGGGACACAATTTGAATTAATTTTATCTTTCCATCCTATTGGACCATCTTCTGTTGTCAATTCATCTTCATCCGGAATTTTCAACAATTCCAGAATATTCAATAAATCCGATGAATACCAAATATAATCAATTGTTTCACATCTCTTAAAATTTACAGTTGTATGATTTGGTTCATAATTGGCTCCGAATTCGTTCAAATTTGTTGATGAATAAATATCATAAGAACTTCTCATTTTGTAATTCAATTTTTTCAAGAATGAAGATTGCATGAATTTATAAACATTTGAATTTGGTACATTATTAAAATCACCAGCAAATACAACAGGAATCTTATATTCAATTTTTAAGTCTTTTGAATATTTTTCAATCAATTGTGAAGTCGCTAAGTTGGTTTCATTTAATTCTTTAATTTGATCTTCCACTTTTTGGGAGTTCCAATAACAATGTATTCCAATAACAAAAAAATATTTTTTTGACAAGCTGTCAAATAAAAATGAAATCAAAGAAATTCTGTCATGACCATCTGTGTGCATCACTGTGATTGGTTCATAAACCAATTCAAATCTTTGAGAATCAAAAAAGATACCAATTCCATCATATTTATAAGAAGTATGCCATCCTGATTTCAAATTCAAATCATCATTTCGAAAAGTAGGTCTTTTTGAATAGACTGATGAATATCCAATTAAATTTAATTCTTTGTTCCAAAAAGTCCAATAATTATCACATTCTACAATGACTAAAATATCTAATGAATTTTGTTTTAGTTGTTTTATTAAATTCAAATTTTGTTTTTCTCTGTATGTTGGATTTAAATATTTTGGTTCAACATATTTGAAATGTTCTTCTTCTCCTAAACTGTTCGCAAGTTGGTTGTAACTTGAAATCGTTATTTTTTGGTTTTTGGAATCATTTTTAATTATTTTGTATTCTAATTTTTTCATGTTTGTATGAGACAAGGTTTTTATTCGTCGAATATGCTCCAATCATTAAGGTTGAACATTTAACACAGCTGTCATCAATCTCCAAATCCTTTGAAAAAAAAGATTTTTATTTTTAAAAATAAAAATCATTTTGAAAAATTGAAATCAAAACATTAAGACTCCAGGATAATTAGTCACGTTAAAGTTTGTGCTTCTTTACTAATACTGCATCATGAAACATCATTTGAGAAACAAAGATGACCTTTATCATAAAGTGATTTTTAAAAGTTATTACCTAGTTGATTTTCTAAAAAAAAAAAAGACTAAAAATTGAATTTATTTTGTTAATGTTTTTTTTAGTACTTTTTATCGTAGTATTTTCTACCACTATCATAATTTCTATTATAACCACCATCACCACGATCATATCCACCACCTCTTCTATAATTTCCACCACCATTACTATTTCCTCCATAACTTCTTCTATTATAACCATAATTTCTATTATCTCTTTGTTTTCCATCATAAGGACTATATTTATCATAACTTCTTCTTTCTGGTGATTTTGTACTACTTTTTCTTGAGGGTTTCTTTGGTAGTTCTTCAATAAATTTTTGCAATTCTTTTATTTTTTCACGAATTTTTTGAAATCCTATATGTGCTTTACCAGCAAAATGATCAGCTAAACGTTGATCTGTTTCATGTTGACTTAAAGTTGCAGCACAAATATCACAAATGATAAGTTGTTGTTCTTTTGGTAATTTGACTTCATAGGATTCTTTTTCTTTTTTAAGTGCTTCAATTTCTTCTAACACTGCTTGTGCTTCATCAATTAAACCTTCACTTCCAAGTTCGTCTACTTTTTTTGTTAATTCTTCAAGTTTGTTTTTTATTTCAATCAATTCATCTGGTTCTACTTGTACTATATTTGAACCACGTTGTTCTAAATTTTTTCTTTTTCTTGCTATTTGATTATCGCAGTCCTTCTGAAGTTTTTCCAGTTGATGAAGTAAATCCTCTTCAAACCCATAATCCCATGCATACGGGTCGTTTTTGAAGTCTTTCTTGAAATTATCTGGAGCTGGGCAAATTTCGCAAGGACAAGTTCCTAAATCTTGTTTCGTGTTTGGAAACAACAAATAAGGACATAAGTCCAAAAGATCTGCTTTACAAATTCTTTTATCTGAGTAGTGTTCAACTATCGCTTTCTTTTTATCACCATTTCTATTGACACCCATAAGAGCATCAAGCTGTTTTCTCATTTCATCCACCATCGTCGGAATTGAAGTTATGTTATGTTTGATTGGTTGAATGTTATGATTGGTTAATAAAAACAATACTGTTTTGATTGAAACAAAACGGTTATCATAAAAAGGATGAAGCTATTTTCAACATTGTTGATGATAATACTTCTAAAATGGATGATAAATGTGGAAGGATACCCAAATTTTGCAGTTCCAAGTGGGCAAATAGGCAGATTTAAAAACATATTTTTTCCGGTTGACTCATGGGACGATTTTACCAACGAATTATTTTCATATTCTGTATTTATATCACCAGTAACAAGTATAGTTACATTAGATTCAACAAAAGATCTTTGTTCAGGTTTTAAAGAACTTAAACTGAATTGGAATTTAACAAATCCATGTGAAGACTATTTTTGTGGTCAAAAGGAACCATTTTATCTTGAAACTTATAAAAATATAAATTTAACAACTTCAGAAAGACAGGATGCACTCATTACGCATCACAGTTTGCATCGTTTTTGTACTCTTTGTGATGTCAATAATTCAACTGAAAATTTCAACAAAACTACTTGTCAATTTTTTAACAATCAAACGTGTCATATCAATAGATGTGAACCAGAAACAATTTGTATACCTTTTTATTTGCAGGAAGTTTCAAATGGAAGACCATTTGAAGTAAATAAGAATTCTGTTTGTTATGACACCAGAGATAACTCATTTTACTATCATGCTGATTTTACACATAAAGTTATCTATTGGTTGTATTATAGATATGTATTATTGATTTGTTTATTTTTACAAATCCCACTTTTATTATTTTCTACTTTTTTCATTTTGATACCAGAAATTGGTGTTTTATTTAACAAATTTTTTATCAACAAATTCACATTTAAAGAGAGATTTTATGCTGTTTTATCATTGAAAAACATTTCATTTATGGTTATGTACATAGCTTCAGTGATAAACATTGTTTTCACATTCATTGATGTTTGTGGGTTTTTTGTGCTCAGACTCACAAGTTTATGGGTTGGTGCATGTGCTGCTTTTGCACTTTTTTCGTTTTCAATTATAGTTATTCTATGGCAACATTTATTAAATCAGAAATCAACTGTTGAACAACCATATTCATTATTCATCAAGTAAGTCAATGAAATCAACACTAACAATATCATGATAGAATTCAATTAATAGTTGTTTTTATATTTAGCATCATATTTCCTTTCACAATTTCACTTTCTTATCTTGGAGGATATTTTATTGACCAACAAAGAAGAGGATTTTTTGTTTATGCATTTTCAACTGTTTGTGCATTCATTTCAATCCTCTACATGATCTTATTGGTATTTTTATTCTTTTCTTCATTTAGGATTTTTTATAAACTTTATAAAAATGAAACCTTAGAAGAGCAAACAAAATCATTTTTCAAAGAAAAAGTAAAACGACCTAAAATATTTAATTTTTTAAATTTTGAAGTTTACGCTTTTCGTATTGCTATGTCTCCCTCCGTTTTCAATTTTATGTTGTTACGTTCTCACTTTTGCAACACAATTGATGTTTGGAAAAGATTTATTATCATTACAAATTTGGATTTTAATGGCACCTGGATGCAATATCATATTTTTATTGGTTACAGCAACGTAAAATTCTACTTTATTTTTTCATTTCTAATTGGTTAGTTTGATGTTTGGATTATTTCATTTACAATCATTTATTCGTTGTTTTTCTTGCAAATATTTCCAAAAGGAAGAATGAAAAAGGAGAGATTAATCTTGACCTATTTTAGATTTTAACCAATCATTGAAAGATTTGTTTTTGGATGAATTGGAAAATTAGAGGCGCAGGATATCTCATTGATAAAATGAGTACAAGTTCAAAAAGAAGAAATTATCTTGATTTTATTCATCAAAAGTATTTTTTGGAAAGAGAAAAATTGGACATTGAATATAAAGAAAAATTAATTAAAGTGAAAATTGTTTATCAAAAATTTCCAGATGGTCAAATGATTATCAATTCAAGAATCAAAAAGCGACATCAACATAAATTAATATTGCTCTCAATTAATGAAACTATCGAAATTCAAACTTTTCAGGCTTTAGGTTTTATTCGATATGTCGTTGATGATTTAATCTCAAAAAGAGCGAATCAAAATTTCAAAGTCCAACCAAAAACAGTCATAAAAAAAATATATATTTTTTTGATTAAAAAATAAATAATTTGCTTGTACATTTCATATTGTCAAGAAGTCAAAATCATTGGTCAAAAAAATTCCCAAACAATTGAACACTTCTGTCAATGTCTCTGGTGTTTTCAAAAGATTCATCACCATTTTTATATTTAGGTGGTAAATCATCAGCTGAAAATGAATATTTCCTTCAAGAATCAAAAATAACTCACATACTAAACTTGGCAGAAGAGTTGAAAAATTATTTTCCTGAAAAATATAAATATAAAAAATTAGATTTAGAAGATAATGAAGAATGTGATATATCAAAATACTTTGAAGAAACTAATGAATTCATACAAGAAGCATATGAAAACAATGGAAAGATTTTAGTTCATTGTGTTGGTAAATCATTCATTTTTTTTGATAAAATCAATTTAGGAGGTGTATCACGTTCGAGTACTGTAACTATAAGTTATTTAATGAAACATCAAAAAATGACTCTAAGAGAAGCTTTTGATTTTGTGAAAGAAAAAAGACAAGAAATTCAACCAAATTTAGGATTCTTTAAACAATTGATTGAATACGAAGATGTACTATTTGGCTCAACTACTATTACTGTAAAAGATATTTCCATTGATGAATTGGATAAAATGTTTGAATACGAATTTGATAAAAAAACACTGAGCGAAATATATGACCGATGTAATGGTGATATGGATCAGACTATTGAAGAGTTGTTCAGTTATACTCCTACTATGTGAAAATTAAAAAAATTAATTTATTATAATTTCATTGGTTTGTTTTGTTTGAAGTTTTTTGTTGAGGAAAAGATGAGCCAAACAATTTTATTTGTGAAACCATCTTTTGGTGATGTTTCAACTTTGGACCCTGAATCATTAATTATCGAGGTATTTTCTTTCAAATTTTAAATTTTTTTTCAGAGTTTTTTGAAAGTATCAAAAATTGAATTTGAAGTTAAAATAGAAACATCAAACGAAGAAATAATTTTAAGAAATGGAAATGAATTTATCAAAGGATATCAAAATATCATGGATTACATTCAAAAAACAAGTGATATTGATAAAAATTTGACGGAAAAACAAAAAACAGAAATAGTCGCTTATAAATCACTTTTAGATTTTAAATTAAAACCAATTCTGGTATTTTAATATTTTTTCTAAATATTCAAAGATAGACTTTTGGTGGTTGAATGATGAGAATTATAAAAAAACAAAAGAAATTTTCTTTGATACATTTCTCTCTAAATTGATTTGGTCATATTTCAAAAGAAATGAAAAACGAGAATATATCAATAGATTAACATCAAGAATCAGAGAAAATCAATTTGAAACTGAAAAAGAAATTCTTTTAAAATTATCAAATTCTTGTCTTTCAACATTAGAAATATTCCTAAAAAAAAATGATTATTTTTATGGAGGTGAAGAGATAACATCATTTGATTTAACCATCTATGGGTATTTAAAATGTTTATCTTGTAATGGATTTAATGGTCAGGATGAATCTGGTCAAGAGTTGATTTCACTTTTGAAATCTTACCCAAAACTTAATTCATTTTGTGAAAGAATAACCAAAGAAATTGATTTTATTAATGAAAATGCAAATCAAAAAATCAAATTAAAAAGTCAAATTTTGGAGAATTCGAACCTTGGATTGGTTAACAACAACACTCCAAAAAGAACAACAAGTTCTTATGTAATGATTTCTTTGGCTTCAGTTTCTATTATTTGGTTTTTAATTTTAAAAGCAAAAAAAAATTTAAAAGTTGTAATTAAAGAATAAACTCTTTCAAATATTTTATAAAAATTTTTTTTTTTTTTAACCACAACATCCAGTACCACTTGAACCACCTGATGGATCTTTTTTACCATCTCCAATATTAATGGTATCTTTTTTGTCTTTCTCATTTTGTGAGAATTTTGATATATTCTTTACAATATGTTCAAAAACTGTTTCAACATTTTCACCAGTTTTTGCAGAAGTTTCAACAAAAGCAATTGCTCCAATTTGTTCTTTCATTTTTTCTGCCATATCTGTTTCAACTGCTCTTGGAATTTTATCATCTTTACAACAATCTTTTTAAGAAGAGTTAAAAAGTTGTTTTTGAAGCCACTTACCTAATTTTGTACCGACTAATATGATAAAACAGTCTTTATCTGGTTGTGATGTACGTAATTTTGAAACCCATTTTTGGACATTTTTAAAGCTACTTTGTGTTGTTATGTCATAAGCTATAATCGCACAACCAGCACCTCTACAATAAAATGAAGATAAACTATCATAACGTTCTTGTCCAGCTATTAAAGTTTAATTTTTTTAAACAAAAACGAACCTGTATCCCAAAGACCAAGAGAATAAGTCTTTTCTCCTGAATTGACGCTAAAAAAAAATTAAAAAAAAAAAAAAAAGAGTACACTTTGGTGGCAAAACTAGCTCCTATGGTAGCCGTTGTATTTCCAAAACTTCCATGTAAGAAACGAACAAGTAAACCTAATTTAAAAAATTAAAATAAAAAAACTGGAAATAGAATAAGAAAATGAAAAAAATAGTTACTTTTTGTACAAGTTTTTCCAACACCAGAGTCACCAAGTAAAACAACTTTCAGATCGACCTTTTTGTTTGAACTTGAACCAGACATGAATAAAATGAATTTAATTGGTTCATTCTTTTCACCCAATAAAAAAAAAAATTAAAGAATCAACGTTCTAAAAAGAAAATGAGACTTCCAAAATCATAAATCAAATTTTTTTCAACAAAAAAAAAAAACAAATAATATTTCACTTTAATTTTTCAATGTGATGAAAATACTTCAAACAATATTAAAATTTAATATTAAATGTTGTAGGTTGGTATTTTTTTTATTAATAAAATATTCAATCTCAAATTTCAATCCATTATTCTGTGCATATATGGTAATATTTTTGTTCCAAACCTCGGTAATATGAACACAAATCAAAAGTTTCTTGATAAAAAAAAAAAGATATGTTTTCAGTGGATGGCGCTAAGTAATTTCATTATTGTTTCATAAAACCATAGCCGTCATCATATAATAAAAATTAATTTATTTTCTTCTGTTGTTCAAATTTTTTTTCTTTGAATTTTTCTTATGGGACAATTTTGAATAATTCAAAATTTTGTATGAAATTTCTCCGTCCTCTAAATCAAGTGTTTCCAATGGTATTTTTAAATAACTTGAAAGTAATATACCATCATCTTCTGTATCAATTGTTTTACGAACAACAACGATTCTTTCATTATCTTTGGTTGTAAAACTCTCCGAAGCTAAAGAATAAAATTTACAAATGGAATGACATAATTTTCTTTGAAATGAATCTTGAAATAAGATAGCTAATGGTTCATCTAATCCTGTATCTGCTAAAATCCAAGGAATCAAATCTCTTTCAAAAACTCCGATGAATTTATTTCCAATTTCTCTGCGTAATTGAAGACGAGCATCTTTATCAATTTTAGCAAATTTTGAAGCAGGTGTTGATTTCTTCATTGTTTTTTCTTCATATTCATAATCTTCTAATTCATCCTTTCTGTATAATTTTAATAAATCATCGTGTAAAAGTAGCTCATCAAAAACTGATTGGTATTCATTGACAAACAATGTTTTAAACTCTTCCAAGGTTATCATTTCATTCTTTTTCATGAAATCAGATGGATTTTCATATCCATTATTTTTCAAGTCGGTCATACTGATAGTTTTTCTTTCTTTAAAATTTTTTTAATTTTTTTTTTTTTTTTTTCACTTTTTTTCTTTTTTTGAATCGAAATTTGGTCATCAGAGCCAAAAGAGTCTCCTGTATGTTTTGTGTACATTTGGTCGTCTGAAGTTTGGAATTCCATTTGAACAAGTTCATCTTCATCAGTACTGAAGAAATCAGAACCATTATAACGAGGCATTTCATTGTACATATCCATTGTGTTTTGTTTTGTTGTGATGTTTTGTTCTCAGTTCTGAGATTGAAGAATCAAATTTATTGGTTGAATAATTTTAACGGGTAAAATTTATTTTTAAAAATAAATTTTTTTAATCTTCTTCTTCTTCGTCAATGGATTCAAGAGAGTCAGCATGTTCTTCTAATTGTTGAGCTTTTAATTCCAAAGCTGCTGCTTCATCTAAAGTATTTCTTGCTCGAGTATAGGAATGTCTTGTATTTGTTGGACCACTGACTGCAGGGGCAACATTTGGTTGTAATGTAGTTTGATCTGAGAAACGAGTTGATGTTCCAGCATTAGCAGTGACAGCAGCACATTCTGAAGAAACAGCATTGTCTAAAACTGTTTTAAGTGGAGTTCCAGCAGCTTTTTCTCTTTTGAAAAATTAAAAAAAAAAATCAAACGAAATGGCACTACAAGGACAGTTTGCTGTTTTTACGTTTTTTTCACAAAACAATCCTCTAAATTCCCCCATTGATGCGTGATAATCTCCAAGATCTACTTTACCTCCAGGACAATTTGCTTCACACCAATATTGAGGATCTGGTTCAGCTCTTTCAAAAAGACATTGTACATTTGCTGTGAGGGTTGTAGCTACTACATTGTTTCTGACACAAGTTACTGGACTTGAAATCACAGAGTAAAATACCAAAAATAGAACAGAAAGGAAAAGCTTCATTTTTGGTTTTTGTTGGTTGACTAATAGTTTTGTTTTGATTGGTTCTTTTTTGAAGATTTTTGTAGTTTTTGGAAATTAATTTTTCAAGAAAATTAACTTGTTCTTCTATTTGTTGAGTTTCTAATTCTAATATTTGCTTCTTTTTCCAATGACCTTTTCTTCTTTTTTTTTTTTTGTTTTTTTGATTCTGTGAGAAACATTTTGACCTGTCTGAATTTGAAGCCGCAGCTTCATATTCTTGTTCAACAGCAGAATTCAAAGCAGTTTTAAGATTGTTCGACTTTTTCTCTTAGAAAGTTAAAACTAATACAGAATTGTAAGGGAAATAATCCAATGTGATTGGTGTAATAATTTTAGAACTTTTTGACAGAAAGGGCATTGAAATTAGCGCTTTTAGAAAGAAGAAAATATCTACTTGATACTGAGGTGCAAACATTTATTCTTCAATTGAAGATTCAAGAGCTTCAGCAGCTTCTTCTAATTGTTGTGCTTTTAATTCCAACGCATTTGCTTCTTCATCAAGAGTTAAAGTAACACTAGCTCCTTTTCTTCCAAATTTTCTTGTAATTCTTTTGAAAATTGTTTTTTTTGTTTTTTTTGCTGACTTAAATTTAGGAGCAGCAAATTTTACACCTGATTGAGATGAAAATGAAGGGTCTTGTTTGACATCAGGTGGTCCTGAATTTGCTGGAGATGGTGCTGGATTTCCTGAAGATGAACTACCTGAATTTGAAGCAATAGCTGAACATTCTCTTGAAACAGCTGAATTTAAAGCATTTTTAACTTGTGGATCAGCTTTATCCCTGAAAAAACGAGAATTAAAAATGTGAAAAAATCAAACATGATTGCAGAACATGGACAATTTGCTCCATGGACGTTCTTTTCACAAAATAAACCTGTGAATTCAGATCTCAATTTTGTTTTATCTTGAAGATCAACGAATCCTCCAGGACAGTTTGCTTCACACCAGTATTGAAGATCTGGTTCACTTTCTGTTCCTCCAAAAAGGCATTGTACGTTAGCATCAAGTGTTGCAGCAGCAACATCATTTCTTACACAAGTGACAGGACTTGAAATGGCAGCATAAAAAACCAAAAATAAAACAGCAACTAATACCTTCATTGTTTCGGTTGATTTGACAAACTTAGATTTGATTGGCTGTTCAGAGATAATTATTTGATTTTTATTGAACGAAAAATGGGATGTTTGGTCGCGGCAAAGTAATAAAAATACGAAACTGGTTTTTTTGAATGGTATTTTTGAATACAAAAAAGGAAATTTATTCTACTTCTTCAATTGATTCAAGAGCTTCAGCATGTTCTTCTAATTGTTGTGCTTCTAATTCTAACGCATTTGCTTCTTCTTCAAGAGTTGAAGTAGCACTAGCTCCTTTTCTACCGAATTTTTTGAACAATCTTGAAACTTTTTTTGTTTTTTTTGTTTTTTTTTTTGTTCTGGATTTTTTTGAAACAAATGTTGATTTTGGTTTTGATACTGGAGTATTTGCTGGAACATTTGCTGGAGCAAATGCTGGACCATTTGATGGACTATTTGTTGGACCTTTTGTTGGAGCGATTGAACCGCCACTTGGTGAAGGATTTCCAGTTTGTTCTCCACTTCCTGAGTTTCCAGCATTTGCATTGATAGCAGCACATTCTGAAGAGATTGCATTATTTAATACTGTTTTGACAGATCCTTCAGTTTTAGCTCTAGAAAATTAGAAATTTGATGAAAAGTATTTACAAAATTCCTGAACATGGACAATTTGTTGTTTTTACGTTTTTTTTGCAATACAAATCTTTGAATTCATTCATTGATTGTTGATAATCTTGAAGGTCAACGAATCCTCCAGGACAATTTGCTTCACACCAGTATTGAGGATCTACTATGTTCTCTGAGAAGAGGCATTGGACACTTGCTCCAAGTGTTGTAGCTACAACATCATTTCTGACACAAGTTACTGGACTTGAAATAGCAGCGCAGAATACTAAAAATAATACACCTAACGAGAGTACTTTCATCTTTGAAAAAGTGGTTTTGTTTTGATTGGTCAATTCCATGGGATATTTATTTTGACCCAAAGATGAAAATATTCTAATACCGCATTGATTCACCAGTAGCAGTTGGTTTGACGAATTTAAATCTCCAACTTTCTTTTTCCTTCGAAATTTGGGTTCTAATCCCCATGGATGAATGAAAAACCTCTTTCCTAGTTGTTTTTTCGTTAAACAATCTTATTTCTTCAATTTTGAGAGGAAACTTCAATTTGAAATTAAGTAAAAATTTTTTAACAGAATTGTTTTTTTCAGTTGAATGTAATTCAGATGTTTCATTGGTCAATTGTACTTGAAGGTTCGAAAATGAGTGCACCACTTTTGTCTGAAAATTATCACTCATACCACAACCAACCTCAGAATCCTGAATATACAAATTATCAGTCAACATTTTCACCAATACCACAACAAGCCAGAACAATAGTATATCATGTATACCATCCTTCTCATGTTCAACAAGATGATTGTGGAATTTCTTTTTTAATGTTTGAACTTTTAAACACTAATTTTTATCAGTTTCTTTTTGGGGTTTTTATGTCCTTGTCTTTGGCTTGTAAATTTTAGATACTTAAAATCACCTAATGTTTCAACAAGAATAATTTCTTATTTGTCAACATGTTTCTTGTGCAGTTGTTGCTGTCTTTATATAACTTGGATGATTTCAGTTGGTGTTTCAATGAGTTTTGTGAAAGTTAAAACCAATTAAATTTGTATTATTGAAATCAACTTTTTTTCTTTTTTTTGATACAACCAATCATCCTTATTCTTACTTTTTGGTTGACGAAACATGTCGGAAACCGATAATTACCAAGTACAATGTCTTGGGTTAAGTAAAAAAACGATAGATCATATTATAGGTCAAATGAGAAATCCACAAAATGGTTTAGTGTTAAAAAATAGAGTTTATCGTTTTAAAACTTATGAAAGATGTTTTTTGGCATCAGAAGCCATAGACTGGTTAAGAGACAACTTTTTATTTACCAAAGAAGATTCAATTAAACTTTTAAAATACATCCAAGAGATGGATGTGTTTGAACATGTCACAGGAGTATGGCTAAAAATTTTGAAGTCCTAATTGTTTTTTTCGAAGGCTCATCAATTTAAAGAAGGATATCTATTTTTTCAATTTATATACCCGAAAAAAGTGGTTGTTTTAGGTGGTGGAATTGGTGGAATCATGGTAGCAAAATCATTAGAGAAGTTGTTCAAAGTTACTTTGATTGATAAAAAAGAATTTTTTGAGTATACACCAGGTCGTATAAACTCCATTTTAAAACCAATATATTTGGAGAATGTCAAAAAAGAATACAAAAAATTTTTGAATTCGACATTTGTTCAAGGAGAAATTTCACAAGTTACTGAACAACACGTCATTGTGAAAAATAATGGAAATGAAATTTCTTTAGATTTTGATTATTTAGTCATTTCAACAGGATGTACATATAATGAACTGTATAAAGATCTGAAATTCGATCGTGTTATTGATATCAAAAAAAACTTAGGATATTCCAAAATGATTGAATCAAGTGAAATTGCCATCTTAGGAGGGGGACCAGCAGGTATTGAAATTGCAACTTTACTGGCGGAGGCATATCCTTACAAGAAAATTTATATAATTTCCCGAAATGTTCTACTAAAAAAATTTGAGAAGGCGAATGAGATTTTGGTTGATTATTTTTCCAAAAATTTTAAAAACTTGAAATTCATCAAATTAAATGTTGTAGATATACATCAACAGGATGAGACGGTGTATTTGCAAGGTGAACACAAAGACAATATATTTAAATTTGATTTGGTTTATCTTGCAACTGGATTCACAGCAACAACAGATTTTTTAAAACCTTATTTAGGAGATTATTTGAATAAGTTTGGTCATTGCAAAATTAATCAATATTTTCAATTGACTAAAAAACGTGATGGTCAACTAAATTCAATTCTAAAGAACATATTTGCCATTGGAGATGTGTGTGCAATAAAAGAGGATTTATTGGCATCAAATACCATCAAACATGCAAAATTTGCGATTGAAAATATTAAAACACTAGAATCGGAATGTAGATTTAGAACTTACACACCAAGACAATCAGAAATGATCATAGCATTAGGTTCCGAAAGTTCATTCGTGATTCAAAATGGAATATCTCAAGTTTCCGGAAAAATGGATCTAAAAAAAAAACAGATTCAAGAAGTGAATATGATGAATTTCCTTAAACCAAACTAAATTTTTTCTTATTTATTGAATCCTTGAGCTTCCATCATTTTTTTCATCATTTCTTCTTTTTGTAATTCTTCACTTGTAGGAAGACCCATTTGTTTCTGTCTTTGATCAAACATCATTTTTTCAACTTGTGCTCTTGTTTGAGGATCTAAATCATTCAAATTTGATGTTGCTTCAGGTTGTATTTTGGTTGTATCAATTTCAGCTTCACCTTCCAACAAGTGAGACCACCATTTATTTTTTTTTGTTTTTTGTAAGTAAATAATCAAATATTTCTTGTCCTCTGAAAAATAATTAAAAAAATAAAAAGAAAAACCAATTTGCCAAATTGTATCATTTGGTTGAATGGATTGTGATAAATTTCCTTCGACAAAAGGTTCTTTTCCTATTAATCCAGCTTTTAATGTTGTTGATGTATTGGAATAATTGATATTTTTTCCTCTTTTTCATCATTTTTTTTTTAATTTTCATTTTTTTTCGTTTACCTTGTTCCAAATGGTATTTCTATTGTTACTGTAACATCTGTTAATGATTGAGTCCATTTATATTTATCTGTTGAACTACCATGTTCTTTTGCTGTGATTTTTATTTTTGTTTTTTTTTCTTACAAGGTTCAAGTTTTTGTTCAGACATTTCCAGCGAAAAATGATTGGTGAATTTCACTTAGAAAGGATCAATAGATCAGTTCTTATCAGTTTACTTACTTCTGTTGGAATTTTGGAAATAAGCAAAAATCTTATCTCACACTATTCCAAAGCCTCGAATTTTCACAGTTTCATTTTTTTGAAACAAGAATTCGTATGAATTGAATTAAACAGTAAAAATTTATATATATAAATTGGTTCAGATTTCAACAGATTCTTCTTCCTTATTTTGATTTTCATATTTTTCTTTGATGAAAAATGCGACATCTATTATTTTTCGTATGACCAAATCACCTATTGCAACAATTGTGGAGCAAGCAACAATAAATGCATTCACCCAAGCAGAGGTAAAAACAATTGAATTTCCTGAACTCTGTTTTACAGCAATTGCAACAACACCCCAACAAATTATGAAAGAAAAGAAAACATCTCGTCTCCAAACTAATGCCAACAATGCAGGTAATGTAGTGAATGCAATAATCAAAGCAGTGAATTGTGCTTCATTCAAAATATTGAAAGGATCTTTTAATCCAGCAATGAACCAATTAGCAAAAGTTGCGACTGTCAGCCAACCAAAATACAAACTGAAAGTTGGTTGAACAATATACAATTCCCACCATGATACAGTGGCATTTTCATCAACTTTCCTGTTTCTGAATGATTTTGAGAATCCTGTGTCAATTCTGAAATAAATGATAAACAAAACAACCCACATTGAAAATATCACAAAAAATGAAAGCAAAATGGCTCTATTTGCAAAAACTATAACCCACATCATATTCAAAACATTCAGAATAGGATAAAAAATTCCTATTTTCCCAAAAAGAATTGAATTGTATTTTCCTGTGAAAATGAATGGAATTTGAGTTGCTATGAAAAGTCCATTGTAAAAGTAAATCACACTCCAAATTGAAAATGCATAACCTAAAAAAATATGAGTCAAAAAAAAAAATTGGTGATTACCTGCAGGAGTGAATAAATTTGGATAAGAATCTGAAACTTCATTTTGACGACTTCCTAAAACATTTGTGGTACTGGAAAGTATATTTATGATAAATGTAATGGCAAAAGTGATTAAACTTAAAATTGGTATGACTCTATGAAACAGTGAGTTTATAGTGTTCAAACCTTGGAGAGATCTTTTTGTATAAATCAAAGATCTTGATCATGAAGTTAGTCGATTTATCCTCTTGTAAGTTCATTAAGTTTGTGTTTTCCATGTTTTATTTTCTGAAATTTTCTTTTTCCCGATCGGAATAAATAAAACCCAAAGCGGAGTTTTTTTTCATTATTTCGGAGAAATGAAAAAAATTCCATTGGATATATGGAATGATTGGACAAAGAGGAAAATAAAGGAATATATCAGAGGAAGAAATTTGTTTTTGAAAATGAAGTACGAATACAGTTTCATTTTTATTTGTTTAGAAGTTCCTTTGTATATTGAACTCCATACTTGTCCATTAATGTCATTGCATCTTCATATCCATTTTCCATTAATTTGTTCAAAATATTCTTTGCTCTTTTTTCATCTTTTTCAATACCAATGCCTTCAGACAAACATTTTACTGCTAAAGGAATTGCTTCTTCAAATCCTGTTTCAGCAGCTGCAATCAAATAATTGGCTGATTTTTTTTCATCTTTTTCAACATATTCACCATAAAAATGTGCTTGTCCCATGTGGAATTGAGCTTCTGGTATTTCATGTTCTGCAGCAATTTCCAAATGATACATCAATTTTTCAGCATCACTTTTTTCGGAAAAGTAATATTTTCCAATGTACACATGGCTCAAAAAATGTCCTTCTTCTGTTGCTTTTTTTAAATATTTCATTCCTTCATCGAAATTTTTTTCAGTTCCATGTCCATTCAAATAACAAAGTCCAACATCACACAATGATTCTGGAATTGGAACTTCTGACTTTGAAGCTCTTAGATAACATTCAAAAGCCTTTTTGTAATTCACGGAAACTCCAGAACCTTGAGAATAACAAAATCCAAGATGATGAATTCCTCTTGGAATATCTTGATTCGCTGACATTTGAAAATATTCAAATGCTTTTTCTTCATCTTTTGGAAACCCAAAAAGACCTGTCAAATAAGCAATTCCGGCTTGTGATTGAGCTATTGGTTCACCAAGTTCAGCTGCTTTGACGAAATATTCAAATGCTTTTTTCGTATTCTTTTCAATACTTTCACCGTCTTGATATTTCAGAGCAATAGTCAAATAAGCAAAAGGATAATCCATCTCACATAATGCTTCAAGTACTTTCCAACCATTTTCAACTTTATTTGCTCTGAAATATAACTCTTGTAATCTGAACAAATCATCTTCATTTCCTGATTCACAACAACGTTCAGCAAAAGGTATGGATTTTTCAAAATCATTTTTTTGATAATAAATTGTCGCCAATTGTCTATGAGAGTGATCTGAACCTAAATCAGATGCTATGGAATAATATTCAATTGCAACATCTTCCTTTTCTCTCATCATAGCAGCATCACCTAAAAATTCACATGCATTCACATTATTTTTTGCTGCCGATTTTCCAATCAATTCATAAGCTAATGGTTCATTTTTTGGGACCAATTTTCCATTTAGATGGCAATAACCCAATAAATATTCTGCTTGGGCATCTCCTGCTTCAACTGCTGTTTTTAAATGATTCAAAATTGTTTTTTGGTCAGTTTGGATTTCTTTTGTATTTAAATATAAATTAGCTAATATTGAATGAGCTTCTATTGATCCTTTATCAGAAGCTTCATTTAAAACATCAATTGCTTTTTTGAAATTTTTTTTTTGAAGTAATTCTGTTGACAGTTGAAGTAGTTCTTCATGCGTTTCTTTATTATAATTTCTGGAAGTGAAATTCAGAAACAGCTTGTTTTTTTTTGCCCTGATGCTGTTTAACAATTTGAGTTTGTTCATTTCTTTTAAGAATTCTTTGATTGGTTCCAACAGATTTTTAGTTTTGAAGAAAATTGAGAAAGTTATGAACTTCACAGTGTGAAAATGAACAAATTAATGAAAAAAAAGAAACTAAAACTTTTATTTCATAAAAAATAACAAAACTACATTCAGAAAAAGCAAAATCCAATTTGAAGAAAAAGTACTTGAGCTATTTGGATAACATTTATAACCAAATGAAAAATTATTTACAGTACTACATGTGAGAGGTGTTTCAGTAGTTTTTCCTTCTCCTGAACAGTTGTTGTTTGTAAAAACTTTCGACAAAAGTGTTGTAGCATTACAAGAGATTGAACTTGAAGATTTTGCAGAATTTACAGTGCAACCACCAATAGGATAGTGAAGTTGGAATATTTCTTTATCACCAGAACAGTTTTTATCATTTTGATAACTGACAGCTACAGTAGGAACACTTATTGGTTCATATTGACAGGTGGTCGTAATTTTATTAACACAGGTTCCAAGAGCTGAAAAAATTAGAATATTTGATCATTTACCAATTTCAGAATGTTGGGTTTGTCCTGTGCAATTTGAATATTTGAAAAGCTTTGCATTGATGTGAGTTGAATTACAAGTTGCCTTTATGTATTGACCTAAAACAGCATAGAATCCACAATTTCCATCTGTTGGAATTGATACTCTTGTGATTGTAGCTAATTGAGTACAATTGGCGTCGTGATATGCTTTTGAGCTGTACCCACTTGCCAAGACATTTGTCGAAAGAACCAGAAGGAAATAAACAAGAAATAACATTTTGAAGGCAAGAAACTCATTGGCTTATTTATTAACTTTTTTGAACAGAAAAGTTCAAACAATTGGCTAAAAGAATTTTTCGTTGAGAACAGAATTTTGTTTTGAGAACAAAGAAAGGTGTAAATGAGTAATATACAACCCCAAAAGAAAGAAAATAAACTCAATTTTTGGGGGCATCTCGGAATAAAGTCAAAAAAATAAAAAATATAATTCAACCAATGAAACTATTGATAACTTCAAACAAAATGCTTCCAGTCAAAAACTCAAAATGAATCAAAGACAAACGAATAAGCACTGGTATTTTTGTTCCAAAAGCAAAGTGGTTCTTAGAAACCAGCAGAACTTCAACTTAATCTGAATGGTTTATTTTTTTTTGACAAAACTTGATGAGGAACCTTTGGTTTCTCAAAAAAAACTTGTTATCTTCAATGTTCGAACGAATATTACTTTTATTTCATGAATATTAGATTCAAAACTATCCAATAGATACAATAGATGGATTTGATCTCATTGATAATATCCAATGAAACCCGGATCAAATTCTCAGATCCTAAAATTCAAAAAGATGGAAGAACCAGTCGTACGAGAAGTAACACATCCTTTACCACCAGTTGAAGAAGAACAGCAATTACAACAAGATGCACCTGTAATCGAACCCGAAGAACCACAAGTCCAAAAAAGATACTCAGTTGAAGGTTTGGATATACTTAAAAAACAACTTCGTGGGAAAGTAATACTCTCAATAGATCCTAATTTTGATGATATCCTCAAGGAAACCTTCAACTTTGATATGATCAAACAAAACCTTCCAATGATGATCATTCAACCACTTACCAATGTTGATGTTATCAATACATTGAAATTTGCTCATCAATATAATATTCACTATTCAGTTAGAGCAGGTGGTTTTTCAGCAACTGGAAATTGTTTCATGAAAGATGGAATAATGATTGATTTAAGTTTAATGAAAGGAATCCAAGTAGATTTGAAAAATAAAGAAGTCATAGTTGAACCAGGTTGTAATGTTGAAGATTTAGAATATGAAACCAATCATTTTGGATTCACAGTTCCTTCAGGAAACTTTAAAAAAGTTGGAATTTCAGGATTAGCATTACATGGAGGATATAGCTTTTTATCAAGAAAATTTGGTTTAATGAGTGATAATTTAATATCAGTTGACGTTGTTTTACCAAATGAAAAACTTGTTCAAGTTGATGAAAAGTCAAAAGAAGCCAAAGATTTAATGTATGGAATTCGGTAATTTCTAATCCAATTTCTCATTTTTTTTTAAAAGAGGAAGTGGAGGATCTTTTGGAATCATCACTAAACTAAAGTTCAAAATGCACAAAATTCCTGAATCAATGTTCGGTGGAATTCTTGTTTATAATGGTGTGACAATCAAAGAATTATTTGCTTCATGGAGAAAACTCACTAAATACCACATGAATGATCGTGATTTTTCATCTTCATTTTACATAAAACCGCTCCCAAAATTAGAAGTTTCAATTGCTGTTTTTCATTTAACATCTCATAAAATTGGTGAAGATATCGTTTCAGAATTGAAGAAAGTCGGTGGAGAACCAATTTCATCTTCATTTGGAACTAAAACAATCACAGAAATTCAAGATGAAATGAATGAATTTTTTGAAATTGCTCCAAGAAATAAATGGACTTCTAGATCCATTTTACACACTGAAATGACAAATGAATTCTTTGACACTTTATTAAATGGAGGAGTTTATGATATCCCAAGGGAATGTGATCAAACAATATTTTCAATTGAATTATGGGGTGGTCAAATCAATTCAAAATCATCTTCATCAACACCAATTCCAGTTAGAGGGTCTGATTATGTTGTTTCAATGAGGGCAGGTTGGGGAGATGAAGAAAAAGATAAAGAACATACATATTGGTTGGATGGGTTAAAAGCAAAATTAACTGAATTTTGTCAACATCACAGAACTGACTTTCCATGTTATGAAACAAATCCTTGTTTAAGAGATGAAAAACTTTATAAACTTAAAGAAAAATATGATCCACATTCTGAAATTGTTGGTGGAATTCATATTTTAACAAAATAAATTTTTCCAGCTTGTGTGTTTAATGATTGGTTGGTTTTCCGAATAATCCAATTAAAAAAAATGAAAAAATTGTTGGTTATTGTGACAGTTCTTCTCTTCGCTTATGTCATCTCTATGCCAATAAAATGTCTTACAAATGCTAGAATCTTAGAAGAAGATACAGAA
This sequence comes from Neovahlkampfia damariscottae, assembly GCA_016618085.1. Taxonomy (NCBI): domain Eukaryota; phylum Heterolobosea; class Selenaionea; order Neovahlkampfiida; family Neovahlkampfiidae; genus Neovahlkampfia; species Neovahlkampfia damariscottae. The sequence goes on from JABLTG010000094.1 coordinate 67,891, forward strand.
GAAATTACAGTCCTTGGTGGAGACCCATGTGAAGGTTTAAGAAAACAAAAACTAAAAATTAGATGGAAGAGTTTGTCAACAAAAATGTTCATGTGGAAAAACTTTTTTATTCAGAGTTGATGATATAATGAAAAAAGACTCCACCTTCAGTACCGTATTCAAAAAAGTTTGCATTCAAAACAAATATGAACAATATATATCAAGTGAACGTGTTGGAAGATTTCATCGATCAAAAACAATTTCTTCTGGAGGAGATAGTCAAGGTTTTATATTTAAAGAATTACAAAAGGCACTCAATACAATTGGAAAACGTCAGTATTCCAGTTATAAAAGAGGATTTGGTTATTTATATGCTAAAATCATGAACCCACCAGCACCTAAAAATTCAGGGCGTTCAAGATCCAAACACAAACCAATAATCGATCCAGCTGCTCAATTTTTAGCAAGATTGGCAATGGCTTATCGCGACTTTCTTCATGTATGCAAAAGAAAATCAGACTGGAAATCCAAAATTGATCAAAGAGTTAATAGTGTCTTCAATACAGTTTATAAAAAGTATTACAAATCTAGTTATGAAAAATTATCAAAAAGACAGCTCAAAAAGAGCGCCAATTCTCTTAAAACAAATGTTGCCAATTACTTAAAGAAGGACAATGGAACAGCTGTCAAGTACTGTAGTTGTTCTTCTTTGAATGGAAATCATAGAATTGCTTATCAAAAACGTAGAACAGGAAGACCTTCAAGAGGATCCCCAAGATTTGTCACTGCTTATAAATTCGTTTCATTTCCAAAATACAAATCAAAATTAAATGATCAATGCAAACGTTTATGCAAAAAATAAATTTATTGAATTAATTTTTGGTTCATTGAATGATTGTTATTTGAAATATCTTTACATTTCTTTGATTTGAATGATTCCAATTCTTTTTCAAATTGTTCTTTTTCAATTTGTTTTTTTACATTTTCTAAATACTGTACATCTCTGGCTTCATGATTCCAGAAAGTTTGCAAATCAGATGAACTGAGGTCTTCAAGTCCTTCTTCAATATTTTGTTTTGCCATATCAACAAATGGTTCTACTTGTTCATATAGTTTGTTTCCAGCAGTTGTGATTGAATCAGATAATTTTTCTGATTTTTCTTTAAACATAAATTTTGCATCTAATTTTTTTGATTCATCTTCAAACCATTTATCTGCAATTTCTCTCGATTCGTGATACATGAATGCATCATCTTTGTGATCCATTTGACAAGCCATGAGTTTTTCCATATAATCCAGTTGGAGTTTTCTCTTTTGGAAAGAGTATTGTTCTTGAATATAATTTTGCGTGTCTTGTGATGTTTTCATTTTTGTTTTTGATGTTTGTCTAAGGATTATTCCTTTTATAGAAATTTTTCGGCTGTTGAACCAATGAAAAATGCACTCCAAAATTCTTCATTGGATGAAGATCCGTGAGTGATCTGATAGGAACATTGTTTTAAAGTTGCTCTTTTTGGTTCAATTTTCATATTGAAACAAATTTCTTTCTGTGGTTCAAAATCCCAACTGTAGGCTTTTTGAGATGATTTGTTGGACGGTGCAATAACTGGATTCTTCATTTTTGCATGAGTTTTAAAATATCTGGATGATCAAATTCCTCATCTTCTTCATCACCATCTTCATGAGTCAATAAATCATTTGATGAATTATTATTCTCTTCAAAATCTGTAAAACTGTACTCCGTTTCATTAGCAAAAGGTATTTCATGCAAAGTGGTCAAAAATAAATTGGATAAATCCTCTTTTTTATCAGTACTTTTCAGAACATCAATTACAACTGAACTTTGTCTTTGTACTTCATTTCCGACTTCAGGTGATTCATGCTTTGGTTTAGGTGAAAATTTACTCTTTATTGTTGAGATGACATTGTCTGAAAAGTTGACACTATTTCGGAATTTTTTGAGTACAGTTTTTTCTTCCTTTAATGGCAGTGACTTTGTAGAGGTTTCAGTGAAAGACAATTTGTGAATATCTACAGAACCTCTTGGTTTGTTAAAATACGCCTTCATCATTTTGCTGAATTTCGAATCTGATTTGAAAAAATTTGGATCCATGGATTTGTGTGAATTTCTAGTATTTTTTATATTCATTTCTATTTTAAATTTTGACTCAAATTCCATTTTCTTTTTTAAATAATCTTTTTCTTTTGTGTTCACTTTTGAAATTTGTAGAATGTTTTTTTCTTCTTTTGTGGTGGTTTTGTAGAGAAAATTTTGCAAATCAAAATCATCAACAAATTCTTCTAAATTGAAATCTGTTTCATCTTCTTCTTCAGTTGTTGTCCAAGATAGTTTGCTCATCTGAATAATTAACTTTTTTTTTTGTCAAACAACCAATCAAAGTGCTTGTTTTTAAAATGTGTAAAACGATTAAAAATACCAATAATAAAGAGACTGAGACAGCGGATACTTGAAAAGAATTGTGGAGAAAATTCAACCAATCAAAATTTAGATTGATTATTTTGTTGGACGAACACAATTATGAAAGAGGAGGATAAATCATTGATAATTGAAGTTTGTGATGTTTCTGCTGTGAAAGAATGTTTCAAAAAACATCCAAGAGATAGAAATATTCACTGTAAAAAAGAACTTGCTGAATATAAAACAAAATGCTCAGAAGCAGCTGAAAAAGTGAAATCAAAATAAAGCAATTCTCTAAAAATTTAAAATCACAATTATACATCCAAATTATTGTCCAATCGAAATCCTTGTTTAAATGTTCATCAATGAAGTGTTGTTCACCATTTGCGAGTTTAGTCAAGTTCAAGATGTAGTATCTTTCTCAGAGACGAACCATGAAAATTATTGTTTACTAACATCTTCAATATTTTGGAAATTTTATTTTCAAAATTTTTATCCTTTGGAAACACCACCAGAGCCTACAGAAAATTATTTTTTAAAATTTAAACAAAAATTTATTCTTGAAAGAAAATGGAGAACAGAAAATTACCGTCAAATTGCTTTAGAAGGTCATAAACTCGGTGTTTCTTCATGTTTTATTGAACAAGATAAAAAATCAATTTGGACAGGTTCCTATGACAGAAATGTGTTGCATTGGGATATGAAAACTGGAAAAATAATGAGAAAATTGAAAAGTGGTCATGATAACCAAATTATTGGAATTCAGATTGTTGATAAGAAATACATTATTACTTGTTGTGGAAGTAAGAATTATGAGATGAAAATAATTACATCTACAATTGTTATTTGGGAATATTTAAGTGGATTTGAATTGAATAGAATAGAAAATATTGGTCAGGTAATGTATTTTTATTTTCAGAAAAATTTCATCATTGGATTGGTATTGTTTGCTGAAAAATTTTGGATCAAAATTTTTGATTTAGATGGTAATTTAGTATATGTATCGGAGTTGGATCAGTTTTTATCATGTTCATTTCAAGATGAAAAATTATTGTATTTGGGTTATACATCAGGAGAAATTGAAATTTTTGACTTGGAAAGTTGGGAATTTTCGAAAATTGAATATTCCCATGATAAATGTGTTAATCATATAAAGAAAAATGATGGGTTGTTATTGACTTCAAGTCTTGAAGGATGCTTAATCATCTCTTCAAAAAAATGGAAATCAACCATCGAATTGAAATCAAAAATTCAATGTTGTTTTAATTTCAAAAACAAATATATCGCAATTGGAACAAATAGGAAAATAATTGTTTATGAAAATATAAATGATATTTGGAGTTTAAAATTCAATTTCGAGCAGCACACTGCTGCAGTGAGCCACATTTGGATGGACAGTTTGAAATTAGTTTCAGCATCAAGGGACTGTAATATTAACATTTGGTCAATGGAAACTGGTGATCTTTTATATCAAGTATCCATGTTTATGAGCCAAATTTCAATTTTGATTGTGCAAAAAGATTTACTAGTTTCATGTTCCTCTGATGCAACTTCATTGATATGTGATTTTTCAGAAGCCATCAAACAAGAACATATCAAAGTAGACTATAAAATACAAACTCCAATTGATAAATTATCAAAGTGTTCAAATCATAGAAGAAACGTGGTATTGGTCTTGACAGGAGCATTCTCTCCAATTCATAAAATGCATTTGAAAATTTTAGAAAACTCAAAAAAATTCATTGAAGAAAAATATAATTTTAACGTCATTGGAGGTTATTTCAGTCCTGCACATGACTTTTATAATAAATTCGGATTGCTAAATTCCTATCATCGAGTGAATATGTGCGAATTAGAAGTACAAAAATCTGATTGGATAATGGTTGATAAATGGGAATGCTCACAACCAAATTTTGTTATGCAAGATCAAGTACTGAATCATATAAAACAAGAATTATCAGAAAAAATTGATAATTTTGAAGTTTTCTATTGTTGTGGATCAGATTTACTTTTGAATCAAATGAGCTTGCATTATTTGTTGAAATATGGAGTTATATGTCAAATTAGACCTGGATATGATGTAACAAAGTACGGAGAAATGGAAAATTTGTATTTTTGTGAGGAAGAAATTCATTCCACGAGTTCTTCGTTAATTCGATCTTTGATTTCTAAAGATGAAAAAACAAATGAGCATTTGAGTGAAGTAGTCGCGAAATATTTGAAAGAGCATAAACTGTATTACAAATAGGAGTTTGATGATTAATTCATGATTGAAATATCAAAAGATTGGAAAAGAAAATATGAGAAGAAATTCAATTTTAATAATTTAAATAAAATAATTCAATTTTGTAATTACATAATTTTGTAATTTTGGTTCCATCCAATCATTAGATTTTGGCGCCACAAATAATGGAAAAGTTGGTTTCAAAAATTGAAGAAAAAGAATTTCAACAATTCAAAGATTTATTTCTTAAAGCTGAAGATATAAACAGCACCATTCATAGATGGGAAATCCAAGACGAAGAATTATTTGCGTTTTTGGTCAAATTCTTATTTTTTGAATCTACAACTCTTGAAGAGAACAAAGCTAAATCATCAAATGTAGTAGAAATTTGCTTCATTTTACTCAAAAACAAATTTTTAAAACATGACCAAAATTCAAAGGTAAAAAATCACTAAATTTCAAATTCTAAACATCCAAGGATTTATTACCTGATTTATTTCAAATCATTACTGATTCCAAAAATACAACACTTCAAATTTATGCGCTACAATGTATTTTAGCTTTTATTCAAGAAGACTTACCTTTTATTGATGATTTCAAAAATAATTTGATCAAGATGATTGAAATGGGTGTTGATTCAACTGAAGTATTTCATTTTTTATTCATGAAAATCTCGGAAAACAATTTAAAAAATGAATCAATTTTTCTGGACTATTGTATACAAATTATGTTTGAAATATCTGTAAAAAACATTTCAAACACTCCTACTTCAACTTTGAAAAATAATTTTTTGTTCAGTTTGTCTTGCATGATTCAACACTTTCATAAGAAAAAAAATGTGTCAACAATTTTTGAACAACTGGCAAAAATATTATTTGAAAAAGTTGAGGAATTTTATGGATTCTATTGGGTCTTTACAGATTTTCAACTTGTTGCTGAACTATTTCAGTTATTGAATGTTTTATCAGTTGTTAAACCAGAGGTAGTTTTGACCAATCAAATTTTAATCCATTTTCAAAGTGTTTGTCAGTTGATCATACCATTAATTGTTTTAATCATTATGTGCAATTTATTATTCACCGAAATGAATATCAGAAGAGTGATATTGTTCAACAAAATATTCTTTGCATTCTTTGTTCATATTCAAATGTTCTCCAGCATTTAATTGATCAAAATGAAACAGAAAAGATATTGAAAAATAATCTTGAATTAAGTTTATTATTAGTTTTTGAACTTCCTTCAATTCTTTGCTTATCAGATATTTCAGTTTCAAACTCTTGCAAATTCATCTTTAGATTCTTAAATCTTGCATATTTGATTATGAAAAAAGAAACAGTAAACTTAACACGAATTTTTATTGAAGAAAATACAAAAGAAGAAAATTCAACAAAATACATTTCTTTACTGTTTGTTTTTACATTTTTTCATGAAAAATTATCAAACAACACAACAATGAATTTAGAATTTATCACTCACTTTGTTATGAAACAGATTTTGAAATCAGATCATTATTTATGTTTAGTTGGTCTTTGGTGTTTACGTAGTTTATTAAACACAAATTCAAAAATGGGAAATTTTTCATCTTTGATTGAAAAAACGTTTTTGAAGAAATTAAATCATTTAATTATCAAATTGGATGAAAAATCTATTGAAATTATTGAATCTATATTATATACTCTGAAAACAGGAATATCAAAACTAAAACTGACAACAGATTCTTTTGATCAAATGATATATTTGATGTCAAATAAAGTAACATATAAATAATATTAAAATGAAACCAATAGATTTCTATCAAGATTTCTAAGTATTCTAATTACATTTTGAATGATATTTTGATCAATTCAACAATTAATCAAGATTGGAAATATAATATTGTATCTATGATTTTGTCAGATATTTCAAATGGAATGAAATGTAATTATGTAATAATTTCAATTATTTCTACAATCATTTCAAATACAGATTGTCTTGGAATTAGGGGTTTCATTCAAAAACACTTTCAAAATTCGATTCCTGGAATAGATGTTTCTCAGATTAAATATATTTATTGTTCAATTTCTGAAGCATTCAGTATCATAGAAAAAGAATCAAATTTAGAATCTCAACTTCTTTTTCATTTTGAAATTGTGAAATATTTCACAGCAAAACACATTCTGTATGAAGAAATCATCCAATGGATTATTCAAAGATTGGAAAATTACTCAAACATGAATTCAAGTTTTCAATTTGCAATTCATCTTTCTGTCATTTTTAATGTTGTCAAGCATTATCCAAAAAATCAGAAATTAGTAAGAAAATTGTGACATTCATACTTTAACAAGATTGATTTTATTCTAAAATGGTTTAAGAATATCAACTCGAAACATTTCATGGAACTGGTGAAGGAATTTCAAATTTTTGGAGAGAATTTGGATGAATTGTTAGATCAAATATCAAGCTATCACAAATCACCAGTCAAAGTTCAAAAAATATGGAAACATCAGAATGTCAAAGAAATCACTGGAGCACCCAAAAAAAGAGGATTGTCGAATAAAGTTCCAAGTGAAAGTACAACTTTGAATGACGTTTGAAGCGCAATAAACTTTTCTTTCTTTGTATTTTAAAACCTAAAAAATAGGCTGTTATGAGAATCGAACTCATGACCCTTAGTTTACAAGACTAATGCTCTGCCAACTGAGCTAAACAGCCTCACTTGCTAAAATGAATCAAATCAATATACAAATTTAGATGCTAAGATAAACCTACTTTAGGTGGAAGTGTCAAAAAGGAAAATAATGGAAGAGTTTTCATCTAAAAATAATGAATTTATTTTTCATCTTTATTTACTATAACCAATACATTCCCAATCTTTTCACCAGTTTGAACATATTGAAATGCTTCTTTAATTTGATCCAAATTGAAAACTTTTTCATCAATCATAGGTTTGAAGATTCCTTTTTCTAAATATTCTCTTGACAATTTTAAGCTTTTTGGTAAATCTGTTGGAATAGGAAATACCACCTTTTTATCACTAAATAAAGGTGTAAATAATGCATAAGGAATATTTTCAGCCATATAACCCAATTCAGATGAGACATAAGTACCTCCTGATTTTAATAAGTGTTTTGATTCAGAAAATGAACTTTTTCCAACAGCATCAATAACGAAATGAAATTGATCTGAATCTTGTTTTGTAAAATCTTCTTTCAAATAATCAATAATTTTATCAGGCTTATATGATTGAACTAATTCAATCCATTTGGTTGGACATGTAACTGTGACATCACACTCCATCGCTTTTAAAATTTGAAGAGTACTTGATCCAATAGCACCTGTAGCTCCATTCATCATAATTTTATTTCCTTTTTCAACACCAATTTTGGAAATCATATTGTAAGCGTAATGAAAACCTTCTGAAATGGCTGCTGCATCATCATATGAAACTTTTTCTGGAATAAACTCTAAAGCTGCATCTTGAGGAAGTATTGTATATTCTGCGTATGTTTTTAAAATTGTATCATCAAAACCAAACACTCTATCTCCTTTTTTGTATTTTTCAACATTTTTTCCAACTTCTTGTACCACTCCTGAGAATTGTGTACCAACTATTTCTGTTGATGGTTTGAATGTACCAAGTAATAATCTGTAAACAAATGGTGTACCTCCTAAAACAGCACAGTCTGTTCTATTAACACAAGTTGTTTTAATTTTCACTAAAACTTCGTCATCTTTTGGTTTTGGAACATCTAACTCTTTGAGCTCTAAGACTGATGTATCTCCGTAACTTGTTTGAATCACCGCTTTCATTTTATTTTTTCACTTCAAGTTAAAAAACAATTTGATTGGTCAAAAATGTATTCCAACGTACGAATAATAATAGAACAAGTGTCTTTATTTCGCTTTATTCAATTTAATTGCTTTGTTGTTAATTTTATATCCATTCATTTTGGCAATGACCGTTTTTTGATCTTTTTCATTTTCAAACTCCAAAAATCCAAATCCTTTTGGTAATCCATTATTTTTGTCTTTGACAATATCAACCTTTTTAACATTATATTTTATAAAAATTTCTTCCAAATTTTTTTCTGTGACATCTGAAGACAAACCACCAATGTGAACATTATAATTTTCTTTTTGTTTTTCAATTGGAAATATTTTGATGGTTGATTTATTTTCTTTACCAAAGTGTAATATTGATCTTACTTTCATAGGATCATCATTTCCATACCTTCCTATTAAACAAATTTCATTCACAATAAATTCAATTGGTTTCCACTCTTTTTGAAATTTTTCCATCATTTTTTGAACTTCATTCTTTGGAAATTGACCTACTGAAATATGTGGTTTGAAATCTTTTCGGTTGGCTTCATAAACTTTAGTAATTTCATTGTGTAATTTTTGTAAAACATCACTTTCTGGTTTAACCCATAAAACTGCCACATCTTTTTGTGAAAAATAACCAAATTTTTCAACTTTAACTTTGAAAGGCTCTATATTTTTCATTTTTTCTTTTAAAAGTTTTTCAGCTTCTGGAAATTCTTCAAAACCAACAAAAGGGTAAAGGTAATTGAAATGTGGCATCCATCGTTCATATGTTGAATCATGAATTTTTCTTATGGCTTGAATTTGTTCCCATACATCTTTTGGTGGTATCACACAAAGTGCTGTTTTATAAACTTTTTTGAATTCCATGAGAACTATTGGTTAAAAAAAAAACAACAAATCAAAAGCTTTTAAAATGAATGGTTCAAATTCTAAATTGAAAAAAAACTTTTTTTATTCATAAAACTCTCTTTTGTTCCTTTTCAATTGAGTTTTGATTGAATTCTTCATGATTGGTTGAGACTTCATTGATTTCTTCAATTTGTTGGAATGGAGAATCCACCATTTTCAGATTGATACTGGCTTCATTTTCAACTTCAATAGGTGCCTCAATATCATTTTGACAAATATTATTCATTTCTAAATCTTTTGAAACTACGACTTCCAAATTTGATTTAGAACTTTCTCTATTCTTATCATAATGATTCTCAATCATTTTCTCAGCATTTGGATTGAAAGTAAATGCAAATCCTAAATATTTTCTTTTCTCATTGATCAAATTTTTTGAATTTTCAACGAATCTTTCTACTTTTGATTTTACTTTCAATTTTGACGAATCATCTCCTTCAGGGAATTCTCCCCTGATGATTGAAGTTTCAGATGATTTATCAGTAACTCTATAATACATTGTTTTGAAAAGTAAAAGTCTTTTGATACCTTTCCATAAAATGTCTTTCATCAAAGCCAATGAAACTGAAGCAAATACTGCCAAATAAAATATCGGTTCAAAGAATATTTTGTAACCTTCTAATCCACCTCTCCAATCTTCCAGATCAAAAAGTCTTTGAAGATTACAATAAATAGAAACAAAAATCGGCCATGAAATCAATGAAATACAAAGCCCTGTACAAAAAGTGAAAATGAAATTCCTGAATACAATATTAGATAACAGTTAGCCTTACGCGTTTTCAAGAAGCAATTTGAAATTAATTGTCAGAACCAAAGCTGTATACATTGTCATTCCGACCAATAGTTTGTCAGAACTTTGTTGACTGTTTAGGATGTACAAAGGGATGAAAAATACAACTGCTGAATGATACATTCCATTGAAAATAGTTCCAAGATAAATCCAAAATGAATAAAATCTACCATTCTTTCCTTGTTTATACAATTCAGGGAATTTTAATGCACGTTCTTCTGTGATATCTTGATCAAAGATACCTAGTGCTAGAATAGGAAATGCTGTAAATGCTACATTATAAAAGGAAACAACCCATCTCTCATAGATTGATGCTCCTGTGAAAACACAATAATAAGCATAAAATAAGGAAGATAAAACCATTGCTTCACTTTTGTATAAACTGTAAAATAGTACTTTGGACAAACGACGATGAGCATATCTCCTTTGAAAAATTAGTTTAGAGGAATCAATATTACCCATGAACTAATAATAGTCTTCTCAAAAATGAAAATTGTCCAAATGAGAAATCAGCTGAATTTGCTGCTGATTGACCTTCATTTCCAGAAATTCCAACTCCAATGGTTGCTGATTGAATCATT